>CALYBW010000153.1:0-34619 GCA_944452665.1 Stenoptilia bipunctidactyla
AGTTGTACGGGTGATCTATGTAAAAATCTGAAAAACGTGAAAAATAGGAAAACCTTGCTGAAACTACCAATAAAACAAAAAGAACGAGAATAGTAACAAGATTTTCAGTATTAAAGTGTTTGCGCAATGTACGCAAACAGCCCTTACATCAACTTTCCTAATACCGTTTTTCTTAATAACTTTTTTGTTTTCAGGCGGATTTGGAGGTTCGACCACTCTGAAGGAATGGGACGACGAGCTGGACAATAATAATGAATAAAAACTAGGGGTAAGTATAGAAATTTAAAAACTTTTAGAACAAACTTTTGATTTTACGCTGATTTACAAGTATTACTAGGGATGTTTTGTGAAAAACTGAAACTAAATGAAAAGCTAGGGGGGTGTTTAGGGTCTCGTAAGAAGCCCCTCGGTTAGTTTTAATAATCTATATCAAAATATGAAACCACCTTAGTACATAAAGTTATTGTTATACACAAAGAAAGTGTTTGTCAATTTAAGTTGTACGGGTGATCTATGTAAAAATCTGAAAAACGTGAAAAATAGGAAAACCTTGCTGAAACTACCAATAAAACAAAAAGAACGAGAATAGTAACAAGATTTTCAGTATTAAAGTGTTTGCGCAATGTACGCAAACAGCCCTTACATCAACTTTCCTAATACCGTTTTTCTTAATAACTTTTTTGTTTTCAGGCGGATTTGGAGGTTCGACCACTCTGAAGGAATGGGACGACGAGCTGGACAATAATAATGAATAAAAACTAGGGGTAAGTATAGAAATTTAAAAACTTTTAGAACAAACTTTTGATTTTACGCTGATTTACAAGTATTACTAGGGATGTTTTGTGAAAAACTGAAACTAAATGAAAAGCTAGGGGGGTGTTTAGGGTCTCGTAAGAAGCCCCTCGGTTAGTTTTAATAATCTATATCAAAATATGAAACCACCTTAGTACATAAAGTTATTGTTATACACAAAGAAAGTGTTTGTCAATTTAAGTTGTACGGGTGATCTATGTAAAAATCTGAAAAACGTGAAAAATAGGAAAACCTTGCTGAAACTACCAATAAAACAAAAAGAACGAGAATAGTAACAAGATTTTCAGTATTAAAGTGTTTGCGCAATGTACGCAAACAGCCCTTACATCAACTTTCCTAATACCGTTTTTCTTAATAACTTTTTTGTTTTCAGGCGGATTTGGAGGTTCGACCACTCTGAAGGAATGGGACGACGAGCTGGACAATAATAATGAATAAAAACTAGGGGTAAGTATAGAAATTTAAAAACTTTTAGAACAAACTTTTGATTTTACGCTGATTTACAAGTATTACTAGGGATGTTTTGTGAAAAACTGAAACTAAATGAAAAGCTAGGGGGGTGTTTAGGGTCTCGTAAGAAGCCCCTCGGTTAGTTTTAATAATCTATATCAAAATATGAAACCACCTTAGTACATAAAGTTATTGTTATACACAAAGAAAGTGTTTGTCAATTTAAGTTGTACGGGTGATCTATGTAAAAATCTGAAAAACGTGAAAAATAGGAAAACCTTGCTGAAACTACCAATAAAACAAAAAGAACGAGAATAGTAACAAGATTTTCAGTATTAAAGTGTTTGCGCAATGTACGCAAACAGCCCTTACATCAACTTTCCTAATACCGTTTTTCTTAATAACTTTTTTGTTTTCAGGCGGATTTGGAGGTTCGACCACTCTGAAGGAATGGGACGACGAGCTGGACAATAATAATGAATAAAAACTAGGGGTAAGTATAGAAATTTAAAAACTTTTAGAACAAACTTTTGATTTTACGCTGATTTACAAGTATTACTAGGGATGTTTTGTGAAAAACTGAAACTAAATGAAAAGCTAGGGGGGTGTTTAGGGTCTCGTAAGAAGCCCCTCGGTTAGTTTTAATAATCTATATCAAAATATGAAACCACCTTAGTACATAAAGTTATTGTTATACACAAAGAAAGTGTTTGTCAATTTAAGTTGTACGGGTGATCTATGTAAAAATCTGAAAAACGTGAAAAATAGGAAAACCTTGCTGAAACTACCAATAAAACAAAAAGAACGAGAATAGTAACAAGATTTTCAGTATTAAAGTGTTTGCGCAATGTACGCAAACAGCCCTTACATCAACTTTCCTAATACCGTTTTTCTTAATAACTTTTTTGTTTTCAGGCGGATTTGGAGGTTCGACCACTCTGAAGGAATGGGACGACGAGCTGGACAATAATAATGAATAAAAACTAGGGGTAAGTATAGAAATTTAAAAACTTTTAGAACAAACTTTTGATTTTACGCTGATTTACAAGTATTACTAGGGATGTTTTGTGAAAAACTGAAACTAAATGAAAAGCTAGGGGGGTGTTTAGGGTCTCGTAAGAAGCCCCTCGGTTAGTTTTAATAATCTATATCAAAATATGAAACCACCTTAGTACATAAAGTTATTGTTATACACAAAGAAAGTGTTTGTCAATTTAAGTTGTACGGGTGATCTATGTAAAAATCTGAAAAACGTGAAAAATAGGAAAACCTTGCTGAAACTACCAATAAAACAAAAAGAACGAGAATAGTAACAAGATTTTCAGTATTAAAGTGTTTGCGCAATGTACGCAAACAGCCCTTACATCAACTTTCCTAATACCGTTTTTCTTAATAACTTTTTTGTTTTCAGGCGGATTTGGAGGTTCGACCACTCTGAAGGAATGGGACGACGAGCTGGACAATAATAATGAATAAAAACTAGGGGTAAGTATAGAAATTTAAAAACTTTTAGAACAAACTTTTGATTTTACGCTGATTTACAAGTATTACTAGGGATGTTTTGTGAAAAACTGAAACTAAATGAAAAGCTAGGGGGGTGTTTAGGGTCTCGTAAGAAGCCCCTCGGTTAGTTTTAATAATCTATATCAAAATATGAAACCACCTTAGTACATAAAGTTATTGTTATACACAAAGAAAGTGTTTGTCAATTTAAGTTGTACGGGTGATCTATGTAAAAATCTGAAAAACGTGAAAAATAGGAAAACCTTGCTGAAACTACCAATAAAACAAAAAGAACGAGAATAGTAACAAGATTTTCAGTATTAAAGTGTTTGCGCAATGTACGCAAACAGCCCTTACATCAACTTTCCTAATACCGTTTTTCTTAATAACTTTTTTGTTTTCAGGCGGATTTGGAGGTTCGACCACTCTGAAGGAATGGGACGACGAGCTGGACAATAATAATGAATAAAAACTAGGGGTAAGTATAGAAATTTAAAAACTTTTAGAACAAACTTTTGATTTTACGCTGATTTACAAGTATTACTAGGGATGTTTTGTGAAAAACTGAAACTAAATGAAAAGCTAGGGGGGTGTTTAGGGTCTCGTAAGAAGCCCCTCGGTTAGTTTTAATAATCTATATCAAAATATGAAACCACCTTAGTACATAAAGTTATTGTTATACACAAAGAAAGTGTTTGTCAATTTAAGTTGTACGGGTGATCTATGTAAAAATCTGAAAAACGTGAAAAATAGGAAAACCTTGCTGAAACTACCAATAAAACAAAAAGAACGAGAATAGTAACAAGATTTTCAGTATTAAAGTGTTTGCGCAATGTACGCAAACAGCCCTTACATCAACTTTCCTAATACCGTTTTTCTTAATAACTTTTTTGTTTTCAGGCGGATTTGGAGGTTCGACCACTCTGAAGGAATGGGACGACGAGCTGGACAATAATAATGAATAAAAACTAGGGGTAAGTATAGAAATTTAAAAACTTTTAGAACAAACTTTTGATTTTACGCTGATTTACAAGTATTACTAGGGATGTTTTGTGAAAAACTGAAACTAAATGAAAAGCTAGGGGGGTGTTTAGGGTCTCGTAAGAAGCCCCTCGGTTAGTTTTAATAATCTATATCAAAATATGAAACCACCTTAGTACATAAAGTTATTGTTATACACAAAGAAAGTGTTTGTCAATTTAAGTTGTACGGGTGATCTATGTAAAAATCTGAAAAACGTGAAAAATAGGAAAACCTTGCTGAAACTACCAATAAAACAAAAAGAACGAGAATAGTAACAAGATTTTCAGTATTAAAGTGTTTGCGCAATGTACGCAAACAGCCCTTACATCAACTTTCCTAATACCGTTTTTCTTAATAACTTTTTTGTTTTCAGGCGGATTTGGAGGTTCGACCACTCTGAAGGAATGGGACGACGAGCTGGACAATAATAATGAATAAAAACTAGGGGTAAGTATAGAAATTTAAAAACTTTTAGAACAAACTTTTGATTTTACGCTGATTTACAAGTATTACTAGGGATGTTTTGTGAAAAACTGAAACTAAATGAAAAGCTAGGGGGGTGTTTAGGGTCTCGTAAGAAGCCCCTCGGTTAGTTTTAATAATCTATATCAAAATATGAAACCACCTTAGTACATAAAGTTATTGTTATACACAAAGAAAGTGTTTGTCAATTTAAGTTGTACGGGTGATCTATGTAAAAATCTGAAAAACGTGAAAAATAGGAAAACCTTGCTGAAACTACCAATAAAACAAAAAGAACGAGAATAGTAACAAGATTTTCAGTATTAAAGTGTTTGCGCAATGTACGCAAACAGCCCTTACATCAACTTTCCTAATACCGTTTTTCTTAATAACTTTTTTGTTTTCAGGCGGATTTGGAGGTTCGACCACTCTGAAGGAATGGGACGACGAGCTGGACAATAATAATGAATAAAAACTAGGGGTAAGTATAGAAATTTAAAAACTTTTAGAACAAACTTTTGATTTTACGCTGATTTACAAGTATTACTAGGGATGTTTTGTGAAAAACTGAAACTAAATGAAAAGCTAGGGGGGTGTTTAGGGTCTCGTAAGAAGCCCCTCGGTTAGTTTTAATAATCTATATCAAAATATGAAACCACCATAGTACATAAAGTTATTGTTATACACAAAGAAAGTGTTTGTCAATTTAAGTTGTACGGGTGATCTATGTAAAAATCTGAAAAACGTGAAAAATAGGAAAACCTTGCTGAAACTACCAATAAAACAAAAAGAACGAGAATAGTAACAAGATTTTCAGTATTAAAGTGTTTGCGCAATGTACGCAAACAGCCCTTACATCAACTTTCCTAATACCGTTTTTCTTAATAACTTTTTTGTTTTCAGGCGGATTTGGAGGTTCGACCACTCTGAAGGAATGGGACGACGAGCTGGACAATAATAATGAATAAAAACTAGGGGTAAGTATAGAAATTTAAAAACTTTTAGAACAAACTTTTGATTTTACGCTGATTTACAAGTATTACTAGGGATGTTTTGTGAAAAACTGAAACTAAATGAAAAGCTAGGGGGGTGTTTAGGGTCTCGTAAGAAGCCCCTCGGTTAGTTTTAATAATCTATATCAAAATATGAAACCACCTTAGTACATAAAGTTATTGTTATACACAAAGAAAGTGTTTGTCAATTTAAGTTGTACGGGTGATCTATGTAAAAATCTGAAAAACGTGAAAAATAGGAAAACCTTGCTGAAACTACCAATAAAACAAAAAGAACGAGAATAGTAACAAGATTTTCAGTATTAAAGTGTTTGCGCAATGTACGCAAACAGCCCTTACATCAACTTTCCTAATACCGTTTTTCTTAATAACTTTTTTGTTTTCAGGCGGATTTGGAGGTTCGACCACTCTGAAGGAATGGGACGACGAGCTGGACAATAATAATGAATAAAAACTAGGGGTAAGTATAGAAATTTAAAAACTTTTAGAACAAACTTTTGATTTTACGCTGATTTACAAGTATTACTAGGGATGTTTTGTGAAAAACTGAAACTAAATGAAAAGCTAGGGGGGTGTTTAGGGTCTCGTAAGAAGCCCCTCGGTTAGTTTTAATAATCTATATCAAAATATGAAACCACCTTAGTACATAAAGTTATTGTTATACACAAAGAAAGTGTTTGTCAATTTAAGTTGTACGGGTGATCTATGTAAAAATCTGAAAAACGTGAAAAATAGGAAAACCTTGCTGAAACTACCAATAAAACAAAAAGAACGAGAATAGTAACAAGATTTTCAGTATTAAAGTGTTTGCGCAATGTACGCAAACAGCCCTTACATCAACTTTCCTAATACCGTTTTTCTTAATAACTTTTTTGTTTTCAGGCGGATTTGGAGGTTCGACCACTCTGAAGGAATGGGACGACGAGCTGGACAATAATAATGAATAAAAACTAGGGGTAAGTATAGAAATTTAAAAACTTTTAGAACAAACTTTTGATTTTACGCTGATTTACAAGTATTACTAGGGATGTTTTGTGAAAAACTGAAACTAAATGAAAAGCTAGGGGGGTGTTTAGGGTCTCGTAAGAAGCCCCTCGGTTAGTTTTAATAATCTATATCAAAATATGAAACCACCTTAGTACATAAAGTTATTGTTATACACAAAGAAAGTGTTTGTCAATTTAAGTTGTACGGGTGATCTATGTAAAAATCTGAAAAACGTGAAAAATAGGAAAACCTTGCTGAAACTACCAATAAAACAAAAAGAACGAGAATAGTAACAAGATTTTCAGTATTAAAGTGTTTGCGCAATGTACGCAAACAGCCCTTACATCAACTTTCCTAATACCGTTTTTCTTAATAACTTTTTTGTTTTCAGGCGGATTTGGAGGTTCGACCACTCTGAAGGAATGGGACGACGAGCTGGACAATAATAATGAATAAAAACTAGGGGTAAGTATAGAAATTTAAAAACTTTTAGAACAAACTTTTGATTTTACGCTGATTTACAAGTATTACTAGGGATGTTTTGTGAAAAACTGAAACTAAATGAAAAGCTAGGGGGGTGTTTAGGGTCTCGTAAGAAGCCCCTCGGTTAGTTTTAATAATCTATATCAAAATATGAAACCACCTTAGTACATAAAGTTATTGTTATACACAAAGAAAGTGTTTGTCAATTTAAGTTGTACGGGTGATCTATGTAAAAATCTGAAAAACGTGAAAAATAGGAAAACCTTGCTGAAACTACCAATAAAACAAAAAGAACGAGAATAGTAACAAGATTTTCAGTATTAAAGTGTTTGCGCAATGTACGCAAACAGCCCTTACATCAACTTTCCTAATACCGTTTTTCTTAATAACTTTTTTGTTTTCAGGCGGATTTGGAGGTTCGACCACTCTGAAGGAATGGGACGACGAGCTGGACAATAATAATGAATAAAAACTAGGGGTAAGTATAGAAATTTAAAAACTTTTAGAACAAACTTTTGATTTTACGCTGATTTACAAGTATTACTAGGGATGTTTTGTGAAAAACTGAAACTAAATGAAAAGCTAGGGGGGTGTTTAGGGTCTCGTAAGAAGCCCCTCGGTTAGTTTTAATAATCTATATCAAAATATGAAACCACCTTAGTACATAAAGTTATTGTTATACACAAAGAAAGTGTTTGTCAATTTAAGTTGTACGGGTGATCTATGTAAAAATCTGAAAAACGTGAAAAATAGGAAAACCTTGCTGAAACTACCAATAAAACAAAAAGAACGAGAATAGTAACAAGATTTTCAGTATTAAAGTGTTTGCGCAATGTACGCAAACAGCCCTTACATCAACTTTCCTAATACCGTTTTTCTTAATAACTTTTTTGTTTTCAGGCGGATTTGGAGGTTCGACCACTCTGAAGGAATGGGACGACGAGCTGGACAATAATAATGAATAAAAACTAGGGGTAAATATAGAAATTTAAAAACTTTTAGAACAAACTTTTGATTTTACGCTGATTTACAAGTATTACTAGGGATGTTTTGTGAAAAACTGAAACTAAATGAAAAGCTAGGGGGGTGTTTAGGGTCTCGTAAGAAGCCCCTCGGTTAGTTTTAATAATCTATATCAAAATATGAAACCACCTTAGTACATAAAGTTATTGTTATACACAAAGAAAGTGTTTGTCAATTTAAGTTGTACGGGTGATCTATGTAAAAATCTGAAAAACGTGAAAAATAGGAAAACCTTGCTGAAACTACCAATAAAACAAAAAGAACGAGAATAGTAACAAGATTTTCAGTATTAAAGTGTTTGCGCAATGTACGCAAACAGCCCTTACATCAACTTTCCTAATACCGTTTTTCTTAATAACTTTTTTGTTTTCAGGCGGATTTGGAGGTTCGACCACTCTGAAGGAATGGGACGACGAGCTGGACAATAATAATGAATAAAAACTAGGGGTAAGTATAGAAATTTAAAAACTTTTAGAACAAACTTTTGATTTTACGCTGATTTACAAGTATTACTAGGGATGTTTTGTGAAAAACTGAAACTAAATGAAAAGCTAGGGGGGTGTTTAGGGTCTCGTAAGAAGCCCCTCGGTTAGTTTTAATAATCTATATCAAAATATGAAACCACCTTAGTACATAAAGTTATTGTTATACACAAAGAAAGTGTTTGTCAATTTAAGTTGTACGGGTGATCTATGTAAAAATCTGAAAAACGTGAAAAATAGGAAAACCTTGCTGAAACTACCAATAAAACAAAAAGAACGAGAATAGTAACAAGATTTTCAGTATTAAAGTGTTTGCGCAATGTACGCAAACAGCCCTTACATCAACTTTCCTAATACCGTTTTTCTTAATAACTTTTTTGTTTTCAGGCGGATTTGGAGGTTCGACCACTCTGAAGGAATGGGACGACGAGCTGGACAATAATAATGAATAAAAACTAGGGGTAAGTATAGAAATTTAAAAACTTTTAGAACAAACTTTTGATTTTACGCTGATTTACAAGTATTACTAGGGATGTTTTGTGAAAAACTGAAACTAAATGAAAAGCTAGGGGGGTGTTTAGGGTCTCGTAAGAAGCCCCTCGGTTAGTTTTAATAATCTATATCAAAATATGAAACCACCTTAGTACATAAAGTTATTGTTATACACAAAGAAAGTGTTTGTCAATTTAAGTTGTACGGGTGATCTATGTAAAAATCTGAAAAACGTGAAAAATAGGAAAACCTTGCTGAAACTACCAATAAAACAAAAAGAACGAGAATAGTAACAAGATTTTCAGTATTAAAGTGTTTGCGCAATGTACGCAAACAGCCCTTACATCAACTTTCCTAATACCGTTTTTCTTAATAACTTTTTTGTTTTCAGGCGGATTTGGAGGTTCGACCACTCTGAAGGAATGGGACGACGAGCTGGACAATAATAATGAATAAAAACTAGGGGTAAGTATAGAAATTTAAAAACTTTTAGAACAAACTTTTGATTTTACGCTGATTTACAAGTATTACTAGGGATGTTTTGTGAAAAACTGAAACTAAATGAAAAGCTAGGGGGGTGTTTAGGGTCTCGTAAGAAGCCCCTCGGTTAGTTTTAATAATCTATATCAAAATATGAAACCACCTTAGTACATAAAGTTATTGTTATACACAAAGAAAGTGTTTGTCAATTTAAGTTGTACGGGTGATCTATGTAAAAATCTGAAAAACGTGAAAAATAGGAAAACCTTGCTGAAACTACCAATAAAACAAAAAGAACGAGAATAGTAACAAGATTTTCAGTATTAAAGTGTTTGCGCAATGTACGCAAACAGCCCTTACATCAACTTTCCTAATACCGTTTTTCTTAATAACTTTTTTGTTTTCAGGCGGATTTGGAGGTTCGACCACTCTGAAGGAATGGGACGACGAGCTGGACAATAATAATGAATAAAAACTAGGGGTAAGTATAGAAATTTAAAAACTTTTAGAACAAACTTTTGATTTTACGCTGATTTACAAGTATTACTAGGGATGTTTTGTGAAAAACTGAAACTAAATGAAAAGCTAGGGGGGTGTTTAGGGTCTCGTAAGAAGCCCCTCGGTTAGTTTTAATAATCTATATCAAAATATGAAACCACCTTAGTACATAAAGTTATTGTTATACACAAAGAAAGTGTTTGTCAATTTAAGTTGTACGGGTGATCTATGTAAAAATCTGAAAAACGTGAAAAATAGGAAAACCTTGCTGAAACTACCAATAAAACAAAAAGAACGAGAATAGTAACAAGATTTTCAGTATTAAAGTGTTTGCGCAATGTACGCAAACAGCCCTTACATCAACTTTCCTAATACCGTTTTTCTTAATAACTTTTTTGTTTTCAGGCGGATTTGGAGGTTCGACCACTCTGAAGGAATGGGACGACGAGCTGGACAATAATAATGAATAAAAACTAGGGGTAAATATAGAAATTTAAAAACTTTTAGAACAAACTTTTGATTTTACGCTGATTTACAAGTATTACTAGGGATGTTTTGTGAAAAACTGAAACTAAATGAAAAGCTAGGGGGGTGTTTAGGGTCTCGTAAGAAGCCCCTCGGTTAGTTTTAATAATCTATATCAAAATATGAAACCACCTTAGTACATAAAGTTATTGTTATACACAAAGAAAGTGTTTGTCAATTTAAGTTGTACGGGTGATCTATGTAAAAATCTGAAAAACGTGAAAAATAGGAAAACCTTGCTGAAACTACCAATAAAACAAAAAGAACGAGAATAGTAACAAGATTTTCAGTATTAAAGTGTTTGCGCAATGTACGCAAACAGCCCTTACATCAACTTTCCTAATACCGTTTTTCTTAATAACTTTTTTGTTTTCAGGCGGATTTGGAGGTTCGACCACTCTGAAGGAATGGGACGACGAGCTGGACAATAATAATGAATAAAAACTAGGGGTAAGTATAGAAATTTAACACTTCCCGTTTGCGTTCGCTCCCGAACGGTCGTGTCTGCGGCCGCTCCCGAGTGTTCGTATTGCGCTGCCCTTGTTCCCTCCCCCGCACTCGTGCGGGTCAGGTGCCAAGTCAAGCTCTTTCGGAAAGTTTTCTCTTGTGGAGGCTGTGTGGTGTCGGGGCTAATTCATCTGCCCTTTTCAGGGCGGACCCGACTGCTGCCGGCCGAAGCATCGCTGTTCAGGTGGATACGTAACCGTGCCAACGAAGCCTGATCGTCCGCCGTTCACCGGCAATAGGTCCGTGTTAGGTTGATCTTTCTTTCAGCGCAGTTTGTGTAGTCCTTTCGCCGTTCACCGGCAAGTAGGTTCCTTGTTAGGAATAGGGTTCCTTTCAGAACAGTTCAGATTCCCAGGGTTCGATGGAAGCCCCCACCGAATCCCCGGTTAGACCCGGAGGAAAACAAGAACTCCGGGATCTGGCAAATCTGGGATTGCAATCCCAATTTAATCAATTCCAAATCGAAATGCGGGATAGTGTGCAACATATGTTCGCGTCTTTCGCATCAAACCTTCAGGCTCAATTCACGAGCTTCTTGGCCACTCGGGCCTCCACCGCGTCAGCCCCTCAGGCATCGTTCTCCCCGGCCCAGACCACCGAGGTCCCTCCCGCGTCCCTCCCGGCCACTCCGCCTTCTCTTTCTTTCCCAACAGATTCTCCGGCGTCCCCAGATGTCGAGTGTGTTGTCACTGCCCCAGACTTTATGTCGATTGATTCTTCCGCGTGCAAACGGAAAACTACCCCACCGGGTAGCGATTCCGACTGCGCTCTTTTAGTTCCAGAATCTCCTGCTTCATTCACCGAGGTTCGCAAAAAGTCCAAATCTAAGAAGAAGAAGAAGCAAGATGCTTCTTTGACTATATCTCCATCCATTTCAGCTGCTCCAGCCGCTGTTCCTGCTCCGCAAAATGTCGCACCGGCGTCTGCTCCTGCGCCTTTTGTTTCAGCGATCCCGGCGTCCCAGCCTGCGTCGCAATCAGATTCGGCTCCGCCGAAAGTCAAGTCTCCGCCCCCCGTCTTTCTACGGGACAAGAGCCGCTGGACCGAGGTCTCAGCTCTCTGCGGTAGACACAATCCCAAGATCCAGTATAGTAAGGCATCCAACGTGGGTGACTCTATTAAGGTCGTTGTCAATTCCATTCCCGATTTCAGGAATCTCACTCGGCTTCTTGCTGATCAAAAGCTCGAGTACCACACTTACGCCCTCCCTGAGGAGCGTAAGATTCGTGCCGTCCTCAGGAACGTGCCGTTCGAGCTCTCGAACGAGCAAATCCAAGAGGACTTGTCTTCACAAGGCTTCCCCGTCGAATCTGTGCACAAAATGCACAGCCGCCGAGGCAAGCAGTTCCCACTAGCGCTAGTAATCCTAGCGAGGAGCCCGCAAGGGCAGTCCATTTTCAGAGGCAAGCTCACCGTGTGCGGTCTCTCCAACATCCGCGTCGAGGTACCACACAAGCGTGGTTTTCCAGGTCAGTGCCACCGCTGCCAATTGTATGGTCATGCGGCGGCAAATTGTCATGCTTCCCCTAGGTGCGTCAAGTGCCTAGAACCGCATGGGACTAAGGAGTGCTCTCGCACTCCCGAATCGCCCACCGCTCCGTCCTGCGTCTTGTGCGGCCAGTCAGGCCACACAGCAAACTTTCGCGGCTGCCCCAAGGCACCGCGTGCTGCCAGGGCTACCGTGAAGCCCATCGAGAACTGGAGAGAGCGACCGCAGCCTAGCTCGGACGCCCCTCCAGTCAGTTCAAAGGCCCCTAAGGCCTTTACTTCTATCGTTCCAGGTCAGCGCAGCCGGGTCGCGACTCAATCGCAACCGGCCGCCAAATCGGCTTCCCAGTGCCAGAATGCAAATGGTTCTCAAGACCGCATGGCGTTCTGGATCCAGCTCGCTCCCATCGACGAGATCCTGGCTTTCGGCGCCGCTCTCGACGCCAGCCCAGAGGGTTTCAACGGTGCTCTTCCGGTCCTAACCAAGTTCGCTCCCCTTATCAGGAAACTCCAGCAAGCTCAACGTTTCTAAACGTAGTCCTTCTTTCCAGCATTCCTATCTCAGAGTGAGTCTGATCACTCTAGATAATATCTTAGTTTCAGCTTTGTCATTTCTGCTAATCTTAGCTTTGTTTTTTTCTCACTTTCAGTTCCTTTTGGTGGCAGCCGTCTGGATGCCGCTCACTGCGCAGCCTCTCTCTCCAATTGGCTGTCGCTCCGATAAATGATCAAGAACCTGGATTAAGGTAGGTCGTAAAGGGGGATGTTTAGTGGGTATGCTCGGCTTCACTGAGTGAGTCTCCACACTGTCTGGGCATTCTATTTGCCGTTAGCCACTGGGGTTAACAGCTTATAGAATGCCCATTCGTCCGTAATAGGATTCATCCTCCTCCCGCTAAAGCTTGCTTTACTGGTTAAAGCTTGTTTTAGGGGGTGCCCAAATTTTCTGTGGCGGAAAAAAAAAAAAAAAAAAAAAAAAAAAAAAAAAAAATAGAAATTTAAAAACTTTTAGAACAAACTTTTGATTTTACGCTGATTTACAAGTATTACTAGGGATGTTTTGTGAAAAACTGAAACTAAATGAAAAGCTAGGGGGGTGTTTAGGGTCTCGTAAGAAGCCCCTCGGTTAGTTTTAATAATCTATATCAAAATATGAAACCACCTTAGTACATAAAGTTATTGTTATACACAAAGAAAGTGTTTGTCAATTTAAGTTGTACGGGTGATCTATGTAAAAATCTGAAAAACGTGAAAAATAGGAAAACCTTGCTGAAACTACCAATAAAACAAAAAGAACGAGAATAGTAACAAGATTTTCAGTATTAAAGTGTTTGCGCAATGTACGCAAACAGCCCTTACATCAACTTTCCTAATACCGTTTTTCTTAATAACTTTTTTGTTTTCAGGCGGATTTGGAGGTTCGACCACTCTGAAGGAATGGGACGACGAGCTGGACAATAATAATGAATAAAAACTAGGGGTAAGTATAGAAATTTAAAAACTTTTAGAACAAACTTTTGATTTTACGCTGATTTACAAGTATTACTAGGGATGTTTTGTGAAAAACTGAAACTAAATGAAAAGCTAGGGGGGTGTTTAGGGTCTCGTAAGAAGCCCCTCGGTTAGTTTTAATAATCTATATCAAAATATGAAACCACCTTAGTACATAAAGTTATTGTTATACACAAAGAAAGTGTTTGTCAATTTAAGTTGTACGGGTGATCTATGTAAAAATCTGAAAAACGTGAAAAATAGGAAAACCTTGCTGAAACTACCAATAAAACAAAAAGAACGAGAATAGTAACAAGATTTTCAGTATTAAAGTGTTTGCGCAATGTACGCAAACAGCCCTTACATCAACTTTCCTAATACCGTTTTTCTTAATAACTTTTTTGTTTTCAGGCGGATTTGGAGGTTCGACCACTCTGAAGGAATGGGACGACGAGCTGGACAATAATAATAAATAAAAACTAGGGGTAAGTATAGAAATTTAAAAACTTTTAGAACAAACTTTTGATTTTACGCTGATTTACAAGTATTACTAGGGATGTTTTGTGAAAAACTGAAACTAAATGAAAAGCTAGGGGGGTGTTTAGGGTCTCGTAAGAAGCCCCTCGGTTAGTTTTAATAATCTATATCAAAATATGAAACCACCTTAGTACATAAAGTTATTGTTATACACAAAGAAAGTGTTTGTCAATTTAAGTTGTACGGGTGATCTATGTAAAAATCTGAAAAACGTGAAAAATAGGAAAACCTTGCTGAAACTACCAATAAAACAAAAAGAACGAGAATAGTAACAAGATTTTCAGTATTAAAGTGTTTGCGCAATGTACGCAAACAGCCCTTACATCAACTTTCCTAATACCGTTTTTCTTAATAACTTTTTTGTTTTCAGGCGGATTTGGAGGTTCGACCACTCTGAAGGAATGGGACGACGAGCTGGACAATAATAATGAATAAAAACTAGGGGTAAGTATAGAAATTTAAAAACTTTTAGAACAAACTTTTGATTTTACGCTGATTTACAAGTATTACTAGGGATGTTTTGTGAAAAACTGAAACTAAATGAAAAGCTAGGGGGGTGTTTAGGGTCTCGTAAGAAGCCCCTCGGTTAGTTTTAATAATCTATATCAAAATATGAAACCACCTTAGTACATAAAGTTATTGTTATACACAAAGAAAGTGTTTGTCAATTTAAGTTGTACGGGTGATCTACGTAAAAATCTGAAAAACGTGAAAAATAGGAAAACCTTGCTGAAACTACCAATAAAACAAAAAGAACGAGAATAGTAACAAGATTTTCAGTATTAAAGTGTTTGCGCAATGTACGCAAACAGCCCTTACATCAACTTTCCTAATACCGTTTTTCTTAATAACTTTTTTGTTTTCAGGCGGATTTGGAGGTTCGACCACTCTGAAGGAATGGGACGACGAGCTGGACAATAATAATGAATAAAAACTAGGGGTAAGTATAGAAATTTAAAAACTTTTAGAACAAACTTTTGATTTTACGCTGATTTACAAGTATTACTAGGGATGTTTTGTGAAAAACTGAAACTAAATGAAAAGCTAGGGGGGTGTTTAGGGTCTCGTAAGAAGCCCCTCGGTTAGTTTTAATAATCTATATCAAAATATGAAACCACCTTAGTACATAAAGTTATTGTTATACACAAAGAAAGTGTTTGTCAATTTAAGTTGTACGGGTGATCTATGTAAAAATCTGAAAAACGTGAAAAATAGGAAAACCTTGCTGAAACTACCAATAAAACAAAAAGAACGAGAATAGTAACAAGATTTTCAGTATTAAAGTGTTTGCGCAATGTACGCAAACAGCCCTTACATCAACTTTCCTAATACCGTTTTTCTTAATAACTTTTTTGTTTTCAGGCGGATTTGGAGGTTCGACCACTCTGAAGGAATGGGACGACGAGCTGGACAATAATAATGAATAAAAACTAGGGGTAAGTATAGAAATTTAAAAACTTTTAGAACAAACTTTTGATTTTACGCTGATTTACAAGTATTACTAGGGATGTTTTGTGAAAAACTGAAACTAAATGAAAAGCTAGGGGGGTGTTTAGGGTCTCGTAAGAAGCCCCTCGGTTAGTTTTAATAATCTATATCAAAATATGAAACCACCTTAGTACATAAAGTTATTGTTATACACAAAGAAAGTGTTTGTCAATTTAAGTTGTACGGGTGATCTATGTAAAAATCTGAAAAACGTGAAAAATAGGAAAACCTTGCTGAAACTACCAATAAAACAAAAAGAACGAGAATAGTAACAAGATTTTCAGTATTAAAGTGTTTGCGCAATGTACGCAAACAGCCCTTACATCAACTTTCCTAATACCGTTTTTCTTAATAACTTTTTTGTTTTCAGGCGGATTTGGAGGTTCGACCACTCTGAAGGAATGGGACGACGAGCTGGACAATAATAATGAATAAAAACTAGGGGTAAGTATAGAAATTTAAAAACTTTTAGAACAAACTTTTGATTTTACGCTGATTTACAAGTATTACTAGGGATGTTTTGTGAAAAACTGAAACTAAATGAAAAGCTAGGGGGGTGTTTAGGGTCTCGTAAGAAGCCCCTCGGTTAGTTTTAATAATCTATATCAAAATATGAAACCACCTTAGTACATAAAGTTATTGTTATACACAAAGAAAGTGTTTGTCAATTTAAGTTGTACGGGTGATCTATGTAAAAATCTGAAAAACGTGAAAAATAGGAAAACCTTGCTGAAACTACCAATAAAACAAAAAGAACGAGAATAGTAACAAGATTTTCAGTATTAAAGTGTTTGCGCAATGTACGCAAACAGCCCTTACATCAACTTTCCTAATACCGTTTTTCTTAATAACTTTTTTGTTTTCAGGCGGATTTGGAGGTTCGACCACTCTGAAGGAATGGGACGACGAGCTGGACAATAATAATGAATAAAAACTAGGGGTAAGTATAGAAATTTAAAAACTTTTAGAACAAACTTTTGATTTTACGCTGA
Source organism: Stenoptilia bipunctidactyla (assembly GCA_944452665.1). Taxonomy (NCBI): domain Eukaryota; kingdom Metazoa; phylum Arthropoda; class Insecta; order Lepidoptera; family Pterophoridae; genus Stenoptilia; species Stenoptilia bipunctidactyla. The sequence goes on from CALYBW010000153.1 coordinate 16,738, forward strand.
TTTACAATTATTACTAGGGATGTTTTGTGAAAAACTGAAACTAAATGAAAAGCTAGGGGGGTGTTTAGGGTCTCGTAAGAAGCCCCTCGGTTAGTTTTAATAATCTATATCAAAATATGAAACCACCTTAGTACATAAAGTTATTGTTATACACAAAGAAAGTGTTTGTCAATTTAAGTTGTACGGGTGATCTATGTAAAAATCTGAAAAACGTGAAAAATAGGAAAACCTTGCTGAAACTACCAATAAAACAAAAAGAACGAGAATAGTAACAAGATTTTCAGTATTAAAGTGTTTGCGCAATGTACGCAAACAGCCCTTACATCAACTTTCCTAATACCGTTTTTCTTAATAACTTTTTTGTTTTCAGGCGGATTTGGAGGTTCGACCACTCTGAAGGAATGGGACGACGAGCTGGACAATAATAATGAATAAAAACTAGGGGTAAGTATAGAAATTTAAAAACTTTTAGAACAAACTTTTGATTTTACGCTGATTTACAAGTATTACTAGGGATGTTTTGTGAAAAACTGAAACTAAATGAAAAGCTAGGGGGGTGTTTAGGGTCTCGTAAGAAGCCCCTCGGTTAGTTTTAATAATCTATATCAAAATATGAAACCACCTTAGTACATAAAGTTATTGTTATACACAAAGAAAGTGTTTGTCAATTTAAGTTGTACGGGTGATCTATGTAAAAATCTGAAAAACGTGAAAAATAGGAAAACCTTGCTGAAACTACCAATAAAACAAAAAGAACGAGAATAGTAACAAGATTTTCAGTATTAAAGTGTTTGCGCAATGTACGCAAACAGCCCTTACATCAACTTTCCTAATACCGTTTTTCTTAATAACTTTTTTGTTTTCAGGCGGATTTGGAGGTTCGACCACTCTAAAGGAATGGGACGACGAGCTGGACAATAATAATGAATAAAAACTAGGGGTAAGTATAGAAATTTAAAAACTTTTAGAACAAACTTTTGATTTTACGCTGATTTACAAGTATTACTAGGGATGTTTTGTGAAAAACTGAAACTAAATGAAAAGCTAGGGGGGTGTTTAGGGTCTCGTAAGAAGCCCCTCGGTTAGTTTTAATAATCTATATCAAAATATGAAACCACCTTAGTACATAAAGTTATTGTTATACACAAAGAAAGTGTTTGTCAATTTAAGTTGTACGGGTGATCTATGTAAAAATCTGAAAAACGTGAAAAATAGGAAAACCTTGCTGAAACTACCAATAAAACAAAAAGAACGAGAATAGTAACAAGATTTTCAGTATTAAAGTGTTTGCGCAATGTACGCAAACAGCCCTTACATCAACTTTCCTAATACCGTTTTTCTTAATAACTTTTTTGTTTTCAGGCGGATTTGGAGGTTCGACCACTCTGAAGGAATGGGACGACGAGCTGGACAATAATAATGAATAAAAACTAGGGGTAAGTATAGAAATTTAAAAACTTTTAGAACAAACTTTTGATTTTACGCTGATTTACAAGTATTACTAGGGATGTTTTGTGAAAAACTGAAACTAAATGAAAAGCTAGGGGGGTGTTTAGGGTCTCGTAAGAAGCCCCTCGGTTAGTTTTAATAATCTATATCAAAATATGAAACCACCTTAGTACATAAAGTTATTGTTATACACAAAGAAAGTGTTTGTCAATTTAAGTTGTACGGGTGATCTATGTAAAAATCTGAAAAACGTGAAAAATAGGAAAACCTTGCTGAAACTACCAATAAAACAAAAAGAACGAGAATAGTAACAAGATTTTCAGTATTAAAGTGTTTGCGCAATGTACGCAAACAGCCCTTACATCAACTTTCCTAATACCGTTTTTCTTAATAACTTTTTTGTTTTCAGGCGGATTTGGAGGTTCGACCACTCTGAAGGAATGGGACGACGAGCTGGACAATAATAATGAATAAAAACTAGGGGTAAGTATAGAAATTTAAAAACTTTTAGAACAAACTTTTGATTTTACGCTGATTTACAAGTATTACTAGGGATGTTTTGTGAAAAACTGAAACTAAATGAAAAGCTAGGGGGGTGTTTAGGGTCTCGTAAGAAGCCCCTCGGTTAGTTTTAATAATCTATATCAAAATATGAAACCACCTTAGTACATAAAGTTATTGTTATACACAAAGAAAGTGTTTGTCAATTTAAGTTGTACGGGTGATCTATGTAAAAATCTGAAAAACGTGAAAAATAGGAAAACCTTGCTGAAACTACCAATAAAACAAAAAGAACGAGAATAGTAACAAGATTTTCAGTATTAAAGTGTTTGCGCAATGTACGCAAACAGCCCTTACATCAACTTTCCTAATACCGTTTTTCTTAATAACTTTTTTGTTTTCAGGCGGATTTGGAGGTTCGACCACTCTGAAGGAATGGGACGACGAGCTGGACAATAATAATGAATAAAAACTAGGGGTAAGTATAGAAATTTAAAAACTTTTAGAACAAACTTTTGATTTTACGCTGATTTACAAGTATTACTAGGGATGTTTTGTGAAAAACTGAAACTAAATGAAAAGCTAGGGGGGTGTTTAGGGTCTCGTAAGAAGCCCCTCGGTTAGTTTTAATAATCTATATCAAAATATGAAACCACCTTAGTACATAAAGTTATTGTTATACACAAAGAAAGTGTTTGTCAATTTAAGTTGTACGGGTGATCTATGTAAAAATCTGAAAAACGTGAAAAATAGGAAAACCTTGCTGAAACTACCAATAAAACAAAAAGAACGAGAATAGTAACAAGATTTTCAGTATTAAAGTGTTTGCGCAATGTACGCAAACAGCCCTTACATCAACTTTCCTAATACCGTTTTTCTTAATAACTTTTTTGTTTTCAGGCGGATTTGGAGGTTCGACCACTCTGAAGGAATGGGACGACGAGCTGGACAATAATAATGAATAAAAACTAGGGGTAAGTATAGAAATTTAAAAACTTTTAGAACAAACTTTTGATTTTACGCTGATTTACAAGTATTACTAGGGATGTTTTGTGAAAAACTGAAACTAAATGAAAAGCTAGGGGGGTGTTTAGGGTCTCGTAAGAAGCCCCTCGGTTAGTTTTAATAATCTATATCAAAATATGAAACCACCTTAGTACATAAAGTTATTGTTATACACAAAGAAAGTGTTTGTCAATTTAAGTTGTACGGGTGATCTATGTAAAAATCTGAAAAACGTGAAAAATAGGAAAACCTTGCTGAAACTACCAATAAAACAAAAAGAACGAGAATAGTAACAAGATTTTCAGTATTAAAGTGTTTGCGCAATGTACGCAAACAGCCCTTACATCAACTTTCCTAATACCGTTTTTCTTAATAACTTTTTTGTTTTCAGGCGGATTTGGAGGTTCGACCACTCTGAAGGAATGGGACGACGAGCTGGACAATAATAATGAATAAAAACTAGGGGTAAGTATAGAAATTTAAAAACTTTTAGAACAAACTTTTGATTTTACGCTGATTTACAAGTATTACTAGGGATGTTTTGTGAAAAACTGAAACTAAATGAAAAGCTAGGGGGGTGTTTAGGGTCTCGTAAGAAGCCCCTCGGTTAGTTTTAATAATCTATATCAAAATATGAAACCACCTTAGTACATAAAGTTATTGTTATACACAAAGAAAGTGTTTGTCAATTTAAGTTGTACGGGTGATCTATGTAAAAATCTGAAAAACGTGAAAAATAGGAAAACCTTGCTGAAACTACCAATAAAACAAAAAGAACGAGAATAGTAACAAGATTTTCAGTATTAAAGTGTTTGCGCAATGTACGCAAACAGCCCTTACATCAACTTTCCTAATACCGTTTTTCTTAATAACTTTTTTGTTTTCAGGCGGATTTGGAGGTTCGACCACTCTGAAGGAATGGGACGACGAGCTGGACAATAATAATGAATAAAAACTAGGGGTAAGTATAGAAATTTAAAAACTTTTAGAACAAACTTTTGATTTTACGCTGATTTACAAGTATTACTAGGGATGTTTTGTGAAAAACTGAAACTAAATGAAAAGCTAGGGGGGTGTTTAGGGTCTCGTAAGAAGCCCCTCGGTTAGTTTTAATAATCTATATCAAAATATGAAACCACCTTAGTACATAAAGTTATTGTTATACACAAAGAAAGTGTTTGTCAATTTAAGTTGTACGGGTGATCTATGTAAAAATCTGAAAAACGTGAAAAATAGGAAAACCTTGCTGAAACTACCAATAAAACAAAAAGAACGAGAATAGTAACAAGATTTTCAGTATTAAAGTGTTTGCGCAATGTACGCAAACAGCCCTTACATCAACTTTCCTAATACCGTTTTTCTTAATAACTTTTTTGTTTTCAGGCGGATTTGGAGGTTCGACCACTCTGAAGGAATGGGACGACGAGCTGGACAATAATAATGAATAAAAACTAGGGGTAAGTATAGAAATTTAAAAACTTTTAGAACAAACTTTTGATTTTACGCTGATTTACAAGTATTACTAGGGATGTTTTGTGAAAAACTGAAACTAAATGAAAAGCTAGGGGGGTGTTTAGGGTCTCGTAAGAAGCCCCTCGGTTAGTTTTAATAATCTATATCAAAATATGAAACCACCTTAGTACATAAAGTTATTGTTATACACAAAGAAAGTGTTTGTCAATTTAAGTTGTACGGGTGATCTATGTAAAAATCTGAAAAACGTGAAAAATAGGAAAACCTTGCTGAAACTACCAATAAAACAAAAAGAACGAGAATAGTAACAAGATTTTCAGTATTAAAGTGTTTGCGCAATGTACGCAAACAGCCCTTACATCAACTTTCCTAATACCGTTTTTCTTAATAACTTTTTTGTTTTCAGGCGGATTTGGAGGTTCGACCACTCTGAAGGAATGGGACGACGAGCTGGACAATAATAATGAATAAAAACTAGGGGTAAGTATAGAAATTTAAAAACTTTTAGAACAAACTTTTGATTTTACGCTGATTTACAAGTATTACTAGGGATGTTTTGTGAAAAACTGAAACTAAATGAAAAGCTAGGGGGGTGTTTAGGGTCTCGTAAGAAGCCCCTCGGTTAGTTTTAATAATCTATATCAAAATATGAAACCACCTTAGTACATAAAGTTATTGTTATACACAAAGAAAGTGTTTGTCAATTTAAGTTGTACGGGTGATCTATGTAAAAATCTGAAAAACGTGAAAAATAGGAAAACCTTGCTGAAACTACCAATAAAACAAAAAGAACGAGAATAGTAACAAGATTTTCAGTATTAAAGTGTTTGCGCAATGTACGCAAACAGCCCTTACATCAACTTTCCTAATACCGTTTTTCTTAATAACTTTTTTGTTTTCAGGCGGATTTGGAGGTTCGACCACTCTGAAGGAATGGGACGACGAGCTGGACAATAATAATGAATAAAAACTAGGGGTAAGTATAGAAATTTAAAAACTTTTAGAACAAACTTTTGATTTTACGCTGATTTACAAGTATTACTAGGGATGTTTTGTGAAAAACTGAAACTAAATGAAAAGCTAGGGGGGTGTTTAGGGTCTCGTAAGAAGCCCCTCGGTTAGTTTTAATAATCTATATCAAAATATGAAACCACCTTAGTACATAAAGTTATTGTTATACACAAAGAAAGTGTTTGTCAATTTAAGTTGTACGGGTGATCTATGTAAAAATCTGAAAAACGTGAAAAATAGGAAAACCTTGCTGAAACTACCAATAAAACAAAAAGAACGAGAATAGTAACAAGATTTTCAGTATTAAAGTGTTTGCGCAATGTACGCAAACAGCCCTTACATCAACTTTCCTAATACCGTTTTTCTTAATAACTTTTTTGTTTTCAGGCGGATTTGGAGGTTCGACCACTCTGAAGGAATGGGACGACGAGCTGGACAATAATAATGAATAAAAACTAGGGGTAAGTATAGAAATTTAAAAACTTTTAGAACAAACTTTTGATTTTACGCTGATTTACAAGTATTACTAGGGATGTTTTGTGAAAAACTGAAACTAAATGAAAAGCTAGGGGGGTGTTTAGGGTCTCGTAAGAAGCCCCTCGGTTAGTTTTAATAATCTATATCAAAATATGAAACCACCTTAGTACATAAAGTTATTGTTATACACAAAGAAAGTGTTTGTCAATTTAAGTTGTACGGGTGATCTATGTAAAAATCTGAAAAACGTGAAAAATAGGAAAACCTTGCTGAAACTACCAATAAAACAAAAAGAACGAGAATAGTAACAAGATTTTCAGTATTAAAGTGTTTGCGCAATGTACGCAAACAGCCCTTACATCAACTTTCCTAATACCGTTTTTCTTAATAACTTTTTTGTTTTCAGGCGGATTTGGAGGTTCGACCACTCTGAAGGAATGGGACGACGAGCTGGACAATAATAATGAATAAAAACTAGGGGTAAGTATAGAAATTTAAAAACTTTTAGAACAAACTTTTGATTTTACGCTGATTTACAAGTATTACTAGGGATGTTTTGTGAAAAACTGAAACTAAATGAAAAGCTAGGGGGGTGTTTAGGGTCTCGTAAGAAGCCCCTCGGTTAGTTTTAATAATCTATATCAAAATATGAAACCACCTTAGTACATAAAGTTATTGTTATACACAAAGAAAGTGTTTGTCAATTTAAGTTGTACGGGTGATCTATGTAAAAATCTGAAAAACGTGAAAAATAGGAAAACCTTGCTGAAACTACCAATAAAACAAAAAGAACGAGAATAGTAACAAGATTTTCAGTATTAAAGTGTTTGCGCAATGTACGCAAACAGCCCTTACATCAACTTTCCTAATACCGTTTTTCTTAATAACTTTTTTGTTTTCAGGCGGATTTGGAGGTTCGACCACTCTGAAGGAATGGGACGACGAGCTGGACAATAATAATGAATAAAAACTAGGGGTAAGTATAGAAATTTAAAAACTTTTAGAACAAACTTTTGATTTTACGCTGATTTACAAGTATTACTAGGGATGTTTTGTGAAAAACTGAAACTAAATGAAAAGCTAGGGGGGTGTTTAGGGTCTCGTAAGAAGCCCCTCGGTTAGTTTTAATAATCTATATCAAAATATGAAACCACCTTAGTACATAAAGTTATTGTTATACACAAAGAAAGTGTTTGTCAATTTAAGTTGTACGGGTGATCTATGTAAAAATCTGAAAAACGTGAAAAATAGGAAAACCTTGCTGAAACTACCAATAAAACAAAAAGAACGAGAATAGTAACAAGATTTTCAGTATTAAAGTGTTTGCGCAATGTACGCAAACAGCCCTTACATCAACTTTCCTAATACCGTTTTTCTTAATAACTTTTTTGTTTTCAGGCGGATTTGGAGGTTCGACCACTCTGAAGGAATGGGACGACGAGCTGGACAATAATAATGAATAAAAACTAGGGGTAAGTATAGAAATTTAAAAACTTTTAGAACAAACTTTTGATTTTACGCTGATTTACAAGTATTACTAGGGATGTTTTGTGAAAAACTGAAACTAAATGAAAAGCTAGGGGGGTGTTTAGGGTCTCGTAAGAAGCCCCTCGGTTAGTTTTAATAATCTATATCAAAATATGAAACCACCTTAGTACATAAAGTTATTGTTATACACAAAGAAAGTGTTTGTCAATTTAAGTTGTACGGGTGATCTATGTAAAAATCTGAAAAACGTGAAAAATAGGAAAACCTTGCTGAAACTACCAATAAAACAAAAAGAACGAGAATAGTAACAAGATTTTCAGTATTAAAGTGTTTGCGCAATGTACGCAAACAGCCCTTACATCAACTTTCCTAATACCGTTTTTCTTAATAACTTTTTTGTTTTCAGGCGGATTTGGAGGTTCGACCACTCTAAAGGAATGGGACGACGAGCTGGACAATAATAATGAATAAAAACTAGGGGTAAGTATAGAAATTTAAAAACTTTTAGAACAAACTTTTGATTTTACGCTGATTTACAAGTATTACTAGGGATGTTTTGTGAAAAACTGAAACTAAATGAAAAGCTAGGGGGGTGTTTAGGGTCTCGTAAGAAGCCCCTCGGTTAGTTTTAATAATCTATATCAAAATATGAAACCACCTTAGTACATAAAGTTATTGTTATACACAAAGAAAGTGTTTGTCAATTTAAGTTGTACGGGTGATCTATGTAAAAATCTGAAAAACGTGAAAAATAGGAAAACCTTGCTGAAACTACCAATAAAACAAAAAGAACGAGAATAGTAACAAGATTTTCAGTATTAAAGTGTTTGCGCAATGTACGCAAACAGCCCTTACATCAACTTTCCTAATACCGTTTTTCTTAATAACTTTTTTGTTTTCAGGCGGATTTGGAGGTTCGACCACTCTGAAGGAATGGGACGACGAGCTGGACAATAATAATGAATAAAAACTAGGGGTAAGTATAGAAATTTAAAAACTTTTAGAACAAACTTTTGATTTTACGCTGATTTACAAGTATTACTAGGGATGTTTTGTGAAAAACTGAAACTAAATGAAAAGCTAGGGGGGTGTTTAGGGTCTCGTAAGAAGCCCCTCGGTTAGTTTTAATAATCTATATCAAAATATGAAACCACCTTAGTACATAAAGTTATTGTTATACACAAAGAAAGTGTTTGTCAATTTAAGTTGTACGGGTGATCTATGTAAAAATCTGAAAAACGTGAAAAATAGGAAAACCTTGCTGAAACTACCAATAAAACAAAAAGAACGAGAATAGTAACAAGATTTTCAGTATTAAAGTGTTTGCGCAATGTACGCAAACAGCCCTTACATCAACTTTCCTAATACCGTTTTTCTTAATAACTTTTTTGTTTTCAGGCGGATTTGGAGGTTCGACCACTCTGAAGGAATGGGACGACGAGCTGGACAATAATAATGAATAAAAACTAGGGGTAAGTATAGAAATTTAAAAACTTTTAGAACAAACTTTTGATTTTACGCTGATTTACAAGTATTACTAGGGATGTTTTGTGAAAAACTGAAACTAAATGAAAAGCTAGGGGGGTGTTTAGGGTCTCGTAAGAAGCCCCTCGGTTAGTTTTAATAATCTATATCAAAATATGAAACCACCTTAGTACATAAAGTTATTGTTATACACAAAGAAAGTGTTTGTCAATTTAAGTTGTACGGGTGATCTATGTAAAAATCTGAAAAACGTGAAAAATAGGAAAACCTTGCTGAAACTACCAATAAAACAAAAAGAACGAGAATAGTAACAAGATTTTCAGTATTAAAGTGTTTGCGCAATGTACGCAAACAGCCCTTACATCAACTTTCCTAATACCGTTTTTCTTAATAACTTTTTTGTTTTCAGGCGGATTTGGAGGTTCGACCACTCTGAAGGAATGGGACGACGAGCTGGACAATAATAATGAATAAAAACTAGGGGTAAGTATAGAAATTTAAAAACTTTTAGAACAAACTTTTGATTTTACGCTGATTTACAAGTATTACTAGGGATGTTTTGTGAAAAACTGAAACTAAATGAAAAGCTAGGGGGGTGTTTAGGGTCTCGTAAGAAGCCCCTCGGTTAGTTTTAATAATCTATATCAAAATATGAAACCACCTTAGTACATAAAGTTATTGTTATACACAAAGAAAGTGTTTGTCAATTTAAGTTGTACGGGTGATCTATGTAAAAATCTGAAAAACGTGAAAAATAGGAAAACCTTGCTGAAACTACCAATAAAACAAAAAGAACGAGAATAGTAACAAGATTTTCAGTATTAAAGTGTTTGCGCAATGTACGCAAACAGCCCTTACATCAACTTTCCTAATACCGTTTTTCTTAATAACTTTTTTGTTTTCAGGCGGATTTGGAGGTTCGACCACTCTGAAGGAATGGGACGACGAGCTGGACAATAATAATGAATAAAAACTAGGGGTAAGTATAGAAATTTAAAAACTTTTAGAACAAACTTTTGATTTTACGCTGATTTACAAGTATTACTAGGGATGTTTTGTGAAAAACTGAAACTAAATGAAAAGCTAGGGGGGTGTTTAGGGTCTCGTAAGAAGCCCCTTGGTTAGTTTTAATAATCTATATCAAAATATGAAACCACCTTAGTACATAAAGTTATTGTTATACACAAAGAAAGTGTTTGTCAATTTAAGTTGTACGGGTGATCTATGTAAAAATCTGAAAAACGTGAAAAATAGGAAAACCTTGCTGAAACTACCAATAAAACAAAAAGAACGAGAATAGTAACAAGATTTTCAGTATTAAAGTGTTTGCGCAATGTACGCAAACAGCCCTTACATCAACTTTCCTAATACCGTTTTTCTTAATAACTTTTTTGTTTTCAGGCGGATTTGGAGGTTCGACCACTCTGAAGGAATGGGACGACGAGCTGGACAATAATAATGAATAAAAACTAGGGGTAAGTATAGAAATTTAAAAACTTTTAGAACAAACTTTTGATTTTACGCTGATTTACAAGTATTACTAGGGATGTTTTGTGAAAAACTGAAACTAAATGAAAAGCTAGGGGGGTGTTTAGGGTCTCGTAAGAAGCCCCTCGGTTAGTTTTAATAATCTATATCAAAATATGAAACCACCTTAGTACATAAAGTTATTGTTATACACAAAGAAAGTGTTTGTCAATTTAAGTTGTACGGGTGATCTATGTAAAAATCTGAAAAACGTGAAAAATAGGAAAACCTTGCTGAAACTACCAATAAAACAAAAAGAACGAGAATAGTAACAAGATTTTCAGTATTAAAGTGTTTGCGCAATGTACGCAAACAGCCCTTACATCAACTTTCCTAATACCGTTTTTCTTAATAACTTTTTTGTTTTCAGGCGGATTTGGAGGTTCGACCACTCTGAAGGAATGGGACGACGAGCTGGACAATAATAATGAATAAAAACTAGGGGTAAGTATAGAAATTTAAAAACTTTTAGAACAAACTTTTGATTTTACGCTGATTTACAAGTATTACTAGGGATGTTTTGTGAAAAACTGAAACTAAATGAAAAGCTAGGGGGGTGTTTAGGGTCTCGTAAGAAGCCCCTCGGTTAGTTTTAATAATCTATATCAAAATATGAAACCACCTTAGTACATAAAGTTATTGTTATACACAAAGAAAGTGTTTGTCAATTTAAGTTGTACGGGTGATCTATGTAAAAATCTGAAAAACGTGAAAAATAGGAAAACCTTGCTGAAACTACCAATAAAACAAAAAGAACGAGAATAGTAACAAGATTTTCAGTATTAAAGTGTTTGCGCAATGTACGCAAACAGCCCTTACATCAACTTTCCTAATACCGTTTTTCTTAATAACTTTTTTGTTTTCAGGCGGATTTGGAGGTTCGACCACTCTGAAGGAATGGGACGACGAGCTGGACAATAATAATGAATAAAAACTAGGGGTAAGTATAGAAATTTAAAAACTTTTAGAACAAACTTTTGATTTTACGCTGATTTACAAGTATTACTAGGGATGTTTTGTGAAAAACTGAAACTAAATGAAAAGCTAGGGGGGTGTTTAGGGTCTCGTAAGAAGCCCCTCGGTTAGTTTTAATAATCTATATCAAAATATGAAACCACCTTAGTACATAAAGTTATTGTTATACACAAAGAAAGTGTTTGTCAATTTAAGTTGTACGGGTGATCTATGTAAAAATCTGAAAAACGTGAAAAATAGGAAAACCTTGCTGAAACTACCAATAAAACAAAAAGAACGAGAATAGTAACAAGATTTTCAGTATTAAAGTGTTTGCGCAATGTACGCAAACAGCCCTTACATCAACTTTCCTAATACCGTTTTTCTTAATAACTTTTTTGTTTTCAGGCGGATTTGGAGGTTCGACCACTCTGAAGGAATGGGACGACGAGCTGGACAATAATAATGAATAAAAACTAGGGGTAAGTATAGAAATTTAAAAACTTTTAGAACAAACTTTTGATTTTACGCTGATTTACAAGTATTACTAGGGATGTTTTGTGAAAAACTGAAACTAAATGAAAAGCTAGGGGGGTGTTTAGGGTCTCGTAAGAAGCCCCTCGGTTAGTTTTAATAATCTATATCAAAATATGAAACCACCTTAGTACATAAAGTTATTGTTATACACAAAGAAAGTGTTTGTCAATTTAAGTTGTACGGGTGATCTATGTAAAAATCTGAAAAACGTGAAAAATAGGAAAACCTTGCTGAAACTACCAATAAAACAAAAAGAACGAGAATAGTAACAAGATTTTCAGTATTAAAGTGTTTGCGCAATGTACGCAAACAGCCCTTACATCAACTTTCCTAATACCGTTTTTCTTAATAACTTTTTTGTTTTCAGGCGGATTTGGAGGTTCGACCACTCTGAAGGAATGGGACGACGAGCTGGACAGTAATAATGAATAAAAACTAGGGGTAAGTATAGAAATTTAAAAACTTTTAGAACAAACTTTTGATTTTACGCTGATTTACAAGTATTACTAGGGATGTTTTGTGAAAAACTGAAACTAAATGAAAAGCTAGGGGGGTGTTTAGGGTCTCGTAAGAAGCCCCTCGGTTAGTTTTAATAATCTATATCAAAATATGAAACCACCTTAGTACATAAAGTTATTGTTATACACAAAGAAAGTGTTTGTCAATTTAATTTGTACGGGTGATCTATGTAAAAATCTGAAAAACGTGAAAAATAGGAAAACCTTGCTGAAACTACCAATAAAACAAAAAGAACGAGAATAGTAACAAGATTTTCAGTATTAAAGTGTTTGCGCAATGTACGCAAACAGCCCTTACATCAACTTTCCTAATACCGTTTTTCTTAATAACTTTTTTGTTTTCAGGCGGATTTGGAGGTTCGACCACTCTGAAGGAATGGGACGACGAGCTGGACAATAATAATGAATAAAAACTAGGGGTAAGTATAGAAATTTAAAAACTTTTAGAACAAACTTTTGATTTTACGCTGATTTACAAGTATTACTAGGGATGTTTTGTGAAAAACTGAAACTAAATGAAAAGCTAGGGGGGTGTTTAGGGTCTCGTAAGAAGCCCCTCGGTTAGTTTTAATAATCTATATCAAAATATGAAACCACCTTAGTACATAAAGTTATTGTTATACACAAAGAAAGTGTTTGTCAATTTAAGTTGTACGGGTGATCTATGTAAAAATCTGAAAAACGTGAAAAATAGGAAAACCTTGCTGAAACTACCAATAAAACAAAAAGAACGAGAATAGTAACAAGATTTTCAGTATTAAAGTGTTTGCGCAATGTACGCAAACAGCCCTTACATCAACTTTCCTAATACCGTTTTTCTTAATAACTTTTTTGTTTTCAGGCGGATTTGGAGGTTCGACCACTCTGAAGGAATGGGACGACGAGCTGGACAATAATAATGAATAAAAACTAGGGGTAAGTATAGAAATTTAAAAACTTTTAGAACAAACTTTTGATTTTACGCTGATTTACAAGTATTACTAGGGATGTTTTGTGAAAAACTGAAACTAAATGAAAAGCTAGGGGGGTGTTTAGGGTCTCGTAAGAAGCCCCTCGGTTAGTTTTAATAATCTATATCAAAATATGAAACCACCTTAGTACATAAAGTTATTGTTATACACAAAAAAAGTGTTTGTCAATTTAAGTTGTACGGGTGATCTATGTAAAAATCTGAAAAACGTGAAAAATAGGAAAACCTTGCTGAAACTACCAATAAAACAAAAAGAACGAGAATAGTAACAAGATTTTCAGTATTAAAGTGTTTGCGCAATGTACGCAAACAGCCCTTACATCAACTTTCCTAATACCGTTTTTCTTAATAACTTTTTTGTTTTCAGGCGGATTTGGAGGTTCGACCACTCTGAAGGAATGGGACGACGAGCTGGACAATAATAATGAATAAAAACTAGGGGTAAGTATAGAAATTTAAAAACTTTTAGAACAAACTTTTGATTTTACGCTGATTTACAAGTATTACTAGGGATGTTTTGTGAAAAACTGAAACTAAATGAAAAGCTAGGGGGGTGTTTAGGGTCTCGTAAGAAGCCCCTCGGTTAGTTTTAATAATCTATATCAAAATATGAAACCACCTTAGTACATAAAGTTATTGTTATACACAAAGAAAGTGTTTGTCAATTTAAGTTGTACGGGTGATCTATGTAAAAATCTGAAAAACGTGAAAAATAGGAAAACCTTGCTGAAACTACCAATAAAACAAAAAGAACGAGAATAGTAACAAGATTTTCAGTATTAAAGTGTTTGCGCAATGTACGCAAACAGCCCTTACATCAACTTTCCTAATACCGTTTTTCTTAATAACTTTTTTGTTTTCAGGCGGATTTGGAGGTTCGACCACTCTGAAGGAATGGGACGACGAGCTGGACAATAATAATGAATAAAAACTAGGGGTAAGTATAGAAATTTAAAAACTTTTAGAACAAACTTTTGATTTTACGCTGATTTACAAGTATTACTAGGGATGTTTTGTGAAAAACTGAAACTAAATGAAAAGCTAGGGGGGTGTTTAGGGTCTCGTAAGAAGCCCCTCGGTTAGTTTTAATAATCTATATCAAAATATGAAACCACCTTAGTACATAAAGTTATTGTTATACACAAAGAAAGTGTTTGTCAATTTAAGTTGTACGGGTGATCTATGTAAAAATCTGAAAAACGTGAAAAATAGGAAAACCTTGCTGAAACTACCAATAAAACAAAAAGAACGAGAATAGTAACAAGATTTTCAGTATTAAAGTGTTTGCGCAATGTACGCAAACAGCCCTTACATCAACTTTCCTAATACCGTTTTTCTTAATAACTTTTTTGTTTTCAGGCGGATTTGGAGGTTCGACCACTCTGAAGGAATGGGACGACGAGCTGGACAATAATAATGAATAAAAACTAGGGGTAAGTATAGAAATTTAAAAACTTTTAGAACAAACTTTTGATTTTACGCTGATTTACAAGTATTACTAGGGATGTTTTGTGAAAAACTGAAACTAAATGAAAAGCTAGGGGGGTGTTTAGGGTCTCGTAAGAAGCCCCTCGGTTAGTTTTAATAATCTATATCAAAATATGAAACCACCTTAGTACATAAAGTTATTGTTATACACAAAGAAAGTGTTTGTCAATTTAAGTTGTACGGGTGATCTATGTAAAAATCTGAAAAACGTGAAAAATAGGAAAACCTTGCTGAAACTACCAATAAAACAAAAAGAACGAGAATAGTAACAAGATTTTCAGTATTAAAGTGTTTGCGCAATGTACGCAAACAGCCCTTACATCAACTTTCCTAATACCGTTTTTCTTAATAACTTTTTTGTTTTCAGGCGGATTTGGAGGTTCGACCACTCTGAAGGAATGGGACGACGAGCTGGACAATAATAATGAATAAAAACTAGGGGTAAGTATAGAAATTTAAAAACTTTTAGAACAAACTTTTGATTTTACGCTGATTTACAAGTATTACTAGGGATGTTTTGTGAAAAACTGAAACTAAATGAAAAGCTAGGGGGGTGTTTAGGGTCTCGTAAGAAGCCCCTCGGTTAGTTTTAATAATCTATATCAAAATATGAAACCACCTTAGTACATAAAGTTATTGTTATACACAAAGAAAGTGTTTGTCAATTTAAGTTGTACGGGTGATCTATGTAAAAATCTGAAAAACGTGAAAAATAGGAAAACCTTGCTGAAACTACCAATAAAACAAAAAGAACGAGAATAGTAACAAGATTTTCAGTATTAAAGTGTTTGCGCAATGTACGCAAACAGCCCTTACATCAACTTTCCTAATACCGTTTTTCTTAATAACTTTTTTGTTTTCAGGCGGATTTGGAGGTTCGACCACTCTGAAGGAATGGGACGACGAGCTGGACAATAATAATGAATAAAAACTAGGGGTAAGTATAGAAATTTAAAAACTTTTAGAACAAACTTTTGATTTTACGCTGATTTACAAGTATTACTAGGGATGTTTTGTGAAAAACTGAAACTAAATGAAAAGCTAGGGGGGTGTTTAGGGTCTCGTAAGAAGCCCCTCGGTTAGTTTTAATAATCTATATCAAAATATGAAACCACCTTAGTACATAAAGTTATTGTTATACACAAAGAAAGTGTTTGTCAATTTAAGTTGTACGGGTGATCTATGTAAAAATCTGAAAAACGTGAAAAATAGGAAAACCTTGCTGAAACTACCAATAAAACAAAAAGAACGAGAATAGTAACAAGATTTTCAGTATTAAAGTGTTTGCGCAATGTACGCAAACAGCCCTTACATCAACTTTCCTAATACCGTTTTTCTTAATAACTTTTTTGTTTTCAGGCGGATTTGGAGGTTCGACCACTCTGAAGGAATGGGACGACGAGCTGGACAATAATAATGAATAAAAACTAGGGGTAAGTATAGAAATTTAAAAACTTTTAGAACAAACTTTTGATTTTACGCTGATTTACAAGTATTACTAGGGATGTTTTGTGAAAAACTGAAACTAAATGAAAAGCTAGGGGGGTTTTTAGGGTCTCGTAAGAAGCCCCTCGGTTAGTTTTAATAATCTATATCAAAATATGAAACCACCTTAGTACATAAAGTTATTGTTATACACAAAGAAAGTGTTTGTCAATTTAAGTTGTACGGGTGATCTATGTAAAAATCTGAAAAACGTGAAAAATAGGAAAACCTTGCTGAAACTACCAATAAAACAAAAAGAACGAGAATAGTAACAAGATTTTCAGTATTAAAGTGTTTGCGCAATGTACGCAAACAGCCCTTACATCAACTTTCCTAATACCGTTTTTCTTAATAACTTTTTTGTTTTCAGGCGGATTTGGAGGTTCGACCACTCTGAAGGAATGGGACGACGAGCTGGACAATAATAATGAATAAAAACTAGGGGTAAGTATAGAAATTTAAAAACTTTTAGAACAAACTTTTGATTTTACGCTGATTTACAAGTATTACTAGGGATGTTTTGTGAAAAACTGAAACTAAATGAAAAGCTAGGGGGGTGTTTAGGGTCTCGTAAGAAGCCCCTCGGTTAGTTTTAATAATCTATATCAAAATATGAAACCACCTTAGTACATAAAGTTATTGTTATACACAAAGAAAGTGTTTGTCAATTTAAGTTGTACGGGTGATCTATGTAAAAATCTGAAAAACGTGAAAAATAGGAAAACCTTGCTGAAACTACCAATAAAACAAAAAGAACGAGAATAGTAACAAGATTTTCAGTATTAAAGTGTTTGCGCAATGTACGCAAACAGCCCTTACATCAACTTTCCTAATACCGTTTTTCTTAATAACTTTTTTGTTTTCAGGCGGATTTGGAGGTTCGACCACTCTGAAGGAATGGGACGACGAGCTGGACAATAATAATGAATAAAAACTAGGGGTAAGTATAGAAATTTAAAAACTTTTAGAACAAACTTTTGATTTTACGCTGATTTACAAGTATTACTAGGGATGTTTTGTGAAAAACTGAAACTAAATGAAAAGCTAGGGGGGTGTTTAGGGTCTCGTAAGAAGCCCCTCGGTTAGTTTTAATAATCTATATCAAAATATGAAACCACCTTAGTACATAAAGTTATTGTTATACACAAAGAAAGTGTTTGTCAATTTAAGTTGTACGGGTGATCTATGTAAAAATCTGAAAAACGTGAAAAATAGGAAAACCTTGCTGAAACTACCAATAAAACAAAAAGAACGAGAATAGTAACAAGATTTTCAGTATTAAAGTGTTTGCGCAATGTACGCAAACAGCCCTTACATCAACTTTCCTAATACCGTTTTTCTTAATAACTTTTTTGTTTTCAGGCGGATTTGGAGGTTCGACCACTCTGAAGGAATGGGACGACGAGCTGGACAATAATAATGAATAAAAACTAGGGGTAAGTATAGAAATTTAAAAACTTTTAGAACAAACTTTTGATTTTACGCTGATTTACAAGTATTACTAGGGATGTTTT
>CALYBW010000154.1:0-55151 GCA_944452665.1 Stenoptilia bipunctidactyla
CCTCAACACAAAGTAACTGCATTTCTTAACCACCTTAATTCCTTTAACAATAAAATACAATTTACTATGGAATTAGAACAGGATAATAAGTTAGCCTTCCTTGATGTTTTAATTACACGGAATCCAAATGGTACACTCGGTCATACTGTTTATAGGAAACCCACTCATACTGACCGATATTTAAATGGGAGTTCCCACCACCACCCGAGCCAATTACTCGCCGTAGGCTCCTCTTTGTTTCAGAGAGCACGTGGAATCTGCGATCCCCAGCACATTGATGATGAACTGAAACATGTTGTCAAAGTGCTTCGTCAAAACGGCCTCAAACCACCTCGTCGCCGCCGCAGTGACCACGTGAAGCCGCAGACAGTCGAACGAAGACCTGCATTTTTACCTTTTGTGAAGGGAGTTACCGATAAAATTTCAAAAATTCTTAGGCGCGCTTCCATCAAAACAACATTTAAACCAAACTCAAAAATTAGTCAACATCTT
The DNA here is from genome assembly GCA_944452665.1 of Stenoptilia bipunctidactyla. NCBI lineage: Eukaryota > Metazoa > Arthropoda > Insecta > Lepidoptera > Pterophoridae > Stenoptilia > Stenoptilia bipunctidactyla. The sequence continues at coordinate 493 of CALYBW010000154.1, forward strand.
CGCCCAGTTAAATACAACATCCCTTTACAAGACCCAGGTGTATACAAGATTGACTGCGGCTGTGGGCTTTCCTACATTGGTCAAACTAAAAGAAGTGTATCAACCCGCGTTAAAGAACACATAGCTGACATTAAAAACCGAAGAGTAACCAAGTCTGCAGTTTGTGAGCATTCCATAGACAAGCCCAACCACTACTTAAGGTTTGACTCTGTGAAAATTCTATCTAGGGAGACACATTATATACCTAGAATGATAAGAGAAGCCATTGAAATTAAAAAACACCCTAATTTCAACAGAGAAGATGGTTGGAAACTATCACCAGCATGGGACCCTATTCTCAAAGATATTAAGTCAAACATCCAGCAAGCAGCACGACCTGAAACTCGAGACACTGTCAGCTCATTCTGTGTTAACCCTGAACGCTACGCTCGAAGACTGAGAAATAGATGGAGATGATGTATAACTTTTTCCACTATCAATCTGACGCCTGACACCTCAGTCGCTCGTGACCACGGGGTCTGCAAAGACACCGAAACTTCGAGTTAAAATGTAAAATATAAATTATACGCGATTAATCCGGTTAAAAAGTAGTTTTATTTAAATTATGAATCGTGAAAACTTAAGACAAAACCTTTAAGTACCTTTAATAACCAGTACGTCTTAATCTACAATAAAGACATTACTTACAACTACAGAAAGAACAAAATGTATATATCTATCTTTAATACCAATATCAGGAACCTTTATGGACTTACCTAGTTTAGGTATCCTAAAACTTTAGTTCAAAAAAAAGAAATAAAAATGGTTTTAAAAAGAAAATCAACTTTAAAATTGTACGTAATTAACTTGCCTATATAGGTATATGTTTAGAAAGAATACAACAGAACTAAAAAGTTCATTTCCTAAATAAATATGTAAAATGTACCAACTCAGAAGCGCTAGTTTTAAAAAAACTACTAAATTAAAGTATGCGACGGCGGATCTAACGAATCCCAAAACACAAATTCACTTTATATAGGTTTTACACTTTATATTGATATAACAAGAAATTACTGCAATAAATATCTATACATATAATAAAATGGTAGGAAAGTCAAAACTGTACATTGAATATTTTTTTAAAAGAATACTTGGGGTATGATCTACAATCGAAACAGAAACAAAAAATATAGTTTTTAGAATTTTTGTCTGTTTGTCTGTTTGTCTGTTTGTCTTTCCGGGATAAACTCAAAAAGTACTGCATGGATTTACTTCAAATTTGGCATGAAGATAGTTAAGAAGTCGGGTCAACATATAGGCTACATATTATCACGCTAGCAGTGTTATAATCGTAGGTGCGTTTGGTGCTGCATAGCGTTCACGCAGACGACGTCGCGGGCAGCAGCTAGTAATAAATAACTGAGAATTATTTAATGTACTGTTGACTTCATCCCGCTTATCAACAACTTGTGTGTCTGTCTTTTAATTTCCTAGAAATGATTAATACGAATTTAATGACCTCGTTAGTAGATCAAGATTTAATCATTTTGATTATAAATGTAATGCAGTTTTAAACAACTATAACTATACAAAGGATTTTTTAACTTGCTCAAAATGTCTGAATTTTTTTTCCGCCTGCCGCAACCGCATCCTTTTTATACGAAATGCGACCCGCTCCGCCCGGACATAATAATAATATAATTCTTTATTGTACACCAACAGAAAAGGTATAATTACAAAATCACAATATATTTTCATATTTTTACAAAGGCGGCCATATCGCTGTGGAGCGATTTCTGCCAGGCAACCGAGTTTTGATAGGATTAGGAAGTGGAAATTAAGATGGGCGTTGGGACAATGTTTAGAAATAATATGTTCATAAATAATATACTGCTTAAATACATATCAATAATTATATATACATACCTAGAAAAATATAATAAATACATACATATACATATGAAATAATACATACACATACATTCTAATAATACATACACAGACATACACAATGAAAGCGTTAAGATGAACAATGTTTCCTGAGGTAATGTTGTTTAAGCATTCGTTTAAAGGTGTAAGGATTGCGAGCTAGGCGGATCTCCATCGGTAACGCGTTCCATAATGACACCGAACGGATGAAAAATGATGTGCCCATAAGTTTGGATGTGTGTGATGGTGTCGCCAGGAGGACATTTGAGGAAGAACGCAAGTTGCGGTCGTTATTGAGCGATATATTGTGCGATACTTCATATAAAATGTATTAGAGGTTCGCACTTGGACTTTTGCGATGCGATGCGGCCCGGCATAGTGTGTGCTTACCTTTAGGTACTGGCCATTACTGTTTTGTATCAGAATAACTATATAAAACTTGAAAGACGATTTAAAAAAGGAAAATTATAGACTTTACATATTGTTAGATATTTTTTAGAAACTGTTGATTTTTGTTAAACAGTGGCAGTGGATCAGTAGAAATACTAATAAATGCCGAACCCCCAAATTACGCTGAAATAAGCTTGAGCACTATATAAGTTTAACACTAATAACAACTATTTTTGTTTACAAAGTAAGGATGGGACGTCTGTCTTCCATGACACCTGTAAGGTAAGTGATCAAAACTATGAAGTTACAAGTCCGTCAACAGAAAACCTATTCACACGACGTTTAAAGGATCGGTGTGCCTAGTGCGAGTTTTTTTTAACTTCACCATCTCGTTTACGTAAATTTCGTTTTGTATGGGATCGAAACAACGCCAACTAGTGGCAAAAATGGTAAACTTAATTCCTGAGTCTGAGTTTTTACGTCGTAAACAATCGACCCCCTCGCATTCGAAAGTGAGAACGATATTGCACGTGATTGGTAGTTTGAAATGTTTTGTGAGTGCGAGTTATGTTTTTGACGTTTCGAATAGTAACGTAAACGTAAACGCGTTCGAAAACTTCTCACTTGTATCTTCGCAGTGAGATGGTCGTGAAAACATATAACACGGTCAAAATATCTGTGCACCTCGCTGGAATGCGGAGCCCCTCCCTCTACCCTTTCATTTCCCCGCGCTCGCCTTGCTTGCTCAGTATTGTCAACCATACCAGCGCGATGACGTCACGACGCCAGGTGCACAGTTATTTTGACCGTGTTGTAAGTTAATTAATTTTGTTTTGTGTGTTGCACTTATTTATTTAATATGTTCAAGGACAAGATGAGTGCAATTACCTATAATGAAAATATTGGAAAAGAGCTCGCGTATTTTAAAATCCATTGGTAGATTTACCCTAAATTACCTATATGGCTCAATATTGTTTGTTCAGGTTAAAGAATTTTATTTCTCATAAAGAATTTACAATTCACTTATAATGAGAATAACAATATTTTCGGGACGTATACATAAAGGTGGGTAGAACGAAAAAACTAATAAATAAATCCGTGCGAACAACCATTGGAACCGTGCTAGCAGCGCTTGCGAAAAAAACAAAAGAGTTATTTTTAGATATAACGCGTTGCCATACGGAAATAGAAAAACTAGATGTGACAACTGTATAGTGTTGGATTGGTATGGTGTAGTAAGTTATATTATAAATGTTCAAAAAGATGTTCAAATTTTTATGCAGAGAGCTCAAGCTATGGACAAGTCTAAAATCGTCACAACGACGTCCTTTGGCACTTAAACTTCCTATGTATTTAAGTAATAAAATGAATTACATTTTTTATTATGAAAGTTAAACGTTTCTTAGATCTTACTTGATATTTTTTTTCAATTTTTAGGACATGTCCTCATTTTAATATAAACATACTTAGCTCACTGTAACCGATTCTACAAAACTCATAACATGAACAATTTTACTAACATAAACGAACTACTATAACCCCCACGATTTAAATAGATATTCGTATTCTATAAGACCCAGTATGAGAAATAGTCTCCTAAAAATGGTCGGTTTATTTCACGCAGCTTACGGACATCACATTTCACCGTGAGTAAACGCGACTCGTTTGGTTAGCTTGGGTTGCAACTCACACTCGCAAGTTTTCGATTGTCGATACGTGTAAAGTAAGCTTGATTAACGAGATGGTAAAGTCATTCGAACAAAGATTTGCAACTCGCACTAGGCACACAGGACTATTGCTGTCCACTGTTCAGTTCATTCCAAACCTTGCTGATTCATATCAAAAAGGAACTGTCAAAGCTCTTAGTTCAACTTTGTTATGTCTAATTTATGTCTGCGCCTAGTAGTCTACTGGTAGAAGAGTAAAGGGTGATTATTTTCAAACAGAGCACTCGCACACTCTTCATAATGCATCGAGTACACGGTCAAACAAGCAAACTTACGACTTAAGACTTACTCTCCAGATTTTTCTATGGAACAGTCGTAATAAAAAAGCCTTATCAATCATTCTGGGACATTCTTTTTTATGGATGAATTATATTTTACATTTGCAATTACCGCGGAAGTCGTCTTGGTGCCGTGGCTACTGTGTGTATCATACGATCTCGCATGATGAGCAACGTTTGGCACGGTCGGCACTAGGATGGGTGACCGCCGATCATTCATTCCTCACGACGACTTCCGTGCTTCGGAGGGCACGTAAAGCTATCGGTCCCGGGTGCTGTACACTTGTATACAGTAGTCGTTAGGGCTTGTCAAAAGCCATTTCGGCGCCCTGAAAATTCTGACATCCACCATCCAGCACTGGGCCAGCTGGGTGGAATATGGCCTATACCTCCTCGTCACCCAGAGGAGAGACTAAAAGCCTGCAGTAGGCTTATTACAAAGAGTTGTGATGATGATCGTGAATACCGCGGACTGTAAACTCACCGAAAAATTAAGCAGAAATGTACGACCGTTGAAAAAGTTTTATTTATGACTCTTTAATTAAAAACCTGTAAAAGATAGAAAAAACTGATATACTCACAGGTACTAAAAACCGCCTCAACTCCGCCAGCGCGTACGCAATCCGCGCATGCGCCTCAGCGGGCGTCGCGAACGCACTGATCTCGACGTGAAGTTCATCCGACAAATGCGCGAACTTCGGGTCGCCTGAGATTCGGAGCTCTTCTTCCTGCAAATGAAAGAGGGCTTTAAACTTTTTATGGACAGAATGGGCATAAACTAGACATATTTCGAATAAATGAGTTTATGCCCTATTAAAGGCCTGAACAGTACCTACTAACAACTGAATTTTGTGAAAATTTAAGAAGGAACTTGAATAAAATGGAACTCATCGTCATTATTTAGGGAATCAAATAATCTGCCATTAAATAATCATAGTCCTCCCTTCCTATACCGCCCCATACTGTTCTATATGGATATTGCAATATGAAAGCTAAAATTAAATATGTTCTATTTATTTATTTATTTATTTAACAATTTATGTACACACAGTTGAAATACAATTAAGAGACAATGAATAAAAATAAGTACAAAGGTACAGCTTATCTCTTAAGAAATTTCTTACAGCAGACCCATGACTGGAGAGTTTGGTTTGAAAAGCAATAATAGTGTGTACTAAATAGACATACATATGAATTAATATACATACTAATACATATACATATTATTATATATACTTTATACATATACATACATTATTTTATATATCTTAATATCATATAGATAGTAATGTGGGTAACATAGCTTACAGTAGCGAATAGTAGTGATCTTTGACTTTCTTTTTAAAAATAGATATCGTTTTAGACTCACGAATTACATGAGGTAACGAATTCCACAATCTGACTGCATGGACAGAGAAAGAGTAGGAATAATAATCGGTTTTATGAGAAGGCATATGTAAAAGAGTACGCAAATGTGCTCTACATGGCGTATCCTGAGAGTGAGAGTATGAAAACCTTTCACGCAAATAGAGAGGAGTAAGTGGGTTATTAAGGATATTAAAAAGGAGGCAAAGGATTCTAGTGTTACGCCGGTGCCGAATCGGAAGCCATCGAAGTTGCCTGCGATATTCAGAAACGTGATCGAATTTCCTCAAGCCAAAGATGAAACGAATGCAAAGGTTTTGAAGACGCTCCAATTTGTTAAGAAGTTCCTCCGTGGCATCCAAATAGCAAGCATCGGCGTAATCAAGAATGGGCAGAACAAGCGACTGGGCGAGGGAAATTTTGGTTTTGAAGGGTAAAAACGTTTGTAAGGTCTTTAGGGAGTGCAAGGAGTAGTGAATCTTACGACTGATTTCACTGACATTCGCGTTCCATGTAAGATTTGAATCGATAATGACTCCTAAGTTCTTGGCTGTGTCAGTGAAAGCAATCGTAACATTGTCCATGATGATTGGAGGAATAACAGAAAAGTCAAGGCAACCACGAATATAGCGACTGCCTATGATCATGGCTTGTGATTTGAGTGGGTTGATCAGAAAACCAAAAGACCTCGCCCAGTCACCTATTCGACACAAATCTGTATTAATTGCCCTTACAGCAGAATTAACATCAGAAACAGCAAAATGGCGGTAGATTTGCAGATCATCTGCGTAGAGATGGAATTTGGAAGAGATGACTTTGGTTACTGAGTTAATGAAGATCGAAAAAAGGAGAGGAGATAAGACACCACCCTGCGGCACACCTGCAGATAGATTACACCAATGTGAGTAACTCTCATCAAGGCGGACCACCTGCGAGCGACCACGAAGATAGGACTCAAACCAAGTCAATGCCGGTGGGAATACATTTAAGGATTTAAGGATACCCAGTAAGATGTCGAAATCAACAGCGTTAAAAGCATTGCTGAAATCAAGAAGGATAAGTAAGGTAAGGGATTTGTTTTCCATGGCCCAGCGAATGTCATCAGTTACGTGAATCAAAGCTGAAACAGTGCTGTGGCCAGGACGGAAGCCGGATTGGAATGGGGTGATGATCTCATTGGAGGTAAGGAATGCTGACAATTGTTTATGCACAATGTGTTCGAGAACTTTCGAGAGAAAAGGAAGGACTGAAATAGGGCGGATGTGAGTTACGGTAGTAGGATTAGGGATTTTAGGTAAAGGGATAATGTGCGCACGTTTCCAGGCAGTAGGGAAGGTACCAGAAGATAAAGAGTGATTAAAAATGTGAGTAAGGATAGGTAAAAGATAAGGTAATATCATAACGATCATTCTCGAGCACAATTTGTCATCACCAATCGCAGCTGAAGATATGGAAAGGACAGATTTCTTGACTTCATCTGAAGAAACAGCTGCAAAAGAGAAAGGAGAATGTGTCATGTGCAGTTTCGACAGATGATCCAAGGTGTTAGCTTTAATATTCGGATTTAGTATGACGGGAGGTAGGGAGAAATGATTGTTCAGAGCGCTCAAATCAAAGTCTTTAAGGGATGTGTTGGGAGATTTGCCTATACCGACAGATTTGAGGAATTTCCAGACTTGTGCAGAACCACGATTTACCAGAGAGTCGTAAAAGTACTTCCTCTTTGCATCCCGACACAAACGATTACAACGATTTCTTAAGGACTTAAATTTGTCATGGTTGCAGTCAGTGGGACTTCGCTTAAAAGCTCTTTTAGCCTTGTCTCTTTTAGCCATAACTTCTTTTATACTATCTGTTAGCCAAGGTGCTGGATTATGTTTGACTTTAACTGGTTTTAGTGGAGCGTGGCGATCGAACAGCTGCTGAACCACACTATTGAAAGAATTGACTTTGTCATCGATCGTCAAGCTGGATGTAACAGTGCTCCAATCAGTGGACTCAGCATCACGCAGTAAGGCTGCCGTATCGAGATCTTTGAAGTTTCTTAATAGTAGTAAACGTGGTTTGCGTCTGGGGATACGGATACGGTAGGAAAGGAAAATAAGGTCGTGATAGGAGAAGGAAGCAGTAAGTTGCCCATGAGCCGCAACGTTACGGGTGTTGGAAACAATCATAAGGTCAATTAAGGAAGGGACACAATTCGGAAAATGGTGGGTTGCAGAAAGAGGTAATATGTTGAGGTTATAGGAGTTGAGGATAGAATTGAGTTTTTGGGAGCGGGAGTTGTTTTTTATCATGCAAGTGTTCAAGTCACCCATGAAAATAACATGACTATAGGATGGGCATAGGTCGTGGAGTATTCCAACTAAATTATTGAAATAGTCTATAGAGTTATTAGGACTATAAAATAGTCCTAGTAGTAGCTTAGTATGACGAGTCACTATTTCAATAATAAGATGTTCCGCTTTCACGGAGTGTTGAGAGGGGGAAGTACTGATAACCTTATAAGGTATATCGGCCCGGAGATATATAGCAACACCTCCACCACCTTTCCCAATCCTATCATTGCGGATGAGGACGAAGCCAGGTAAAGCGTAATGCGTGGATGGAAGGGAAGGTTTGAGAAAGGTCTCGGATATTAGTAATGCATCCACAGTAGCAACACTAAAAGAAGCTAGGAGGTCGGAATAGTGGGCTGGGACACTTTGAGCGTTTATGTGAACAATATTTAAATTGGATGGGTTTACGTCAGATATTAAAATGAGTTGATCATGCAAAGTCAGTGTGGGCGTGGAAGAATTATCTGCACTTGAAAAACTACATGAAGAGGATGAGCAAGAGAAATAACTGTCGTCAAGATCATCAAAGATGCTATCCATAAAAGATATTAAGAAATAAATATAGATATATAAATTATACACTTACTATACTTAATATAAATATAAATTAAAACAGATACTCTGTTAGCTAAAAGCAAACTCACCACTCGTAAGTAAACTAGAAATATAAAAACAATCTTAAACTTTAAATGAGACACTATGAAAATAGTTACCGACAAAACAATTTTTTCATCGGAATGGAAATCTTAACATGTATATAAAAAAAAAAAAAAAAAACTAGCTAAACGCTGCGAACACGAATGTCATCTGTCATAGATGTCAAGTGTCATGTGTAGCAACAAGCAAGATGAAGGAAGATACAATTAAAATGTTTGTTTACTATCAGGCTTCATAAAAAATCACAAATACCGACATATTTGTAACATAGTAAATTGAGTAAGGAAAACAATTTTAGAAGTTATACACTACACAAATGAGAATGATAAACCGAGCAAGTTAAGAAGTACGGTGCTAGTAGTGAGATACTGAATGAATACTTGCAGCTGTTTAATGACGACGACGCGTTTTTCTAGGAGATACTGTGGTCGTTTTTGTCTCCTGAACTGGTGGCGGCGCAATATCTTCTTTGGAGGCCGGAAACTCAGATAATAGCTCGTTCAATACTCTGGTGGTTTCAATCTTCCTTCGGGATTTGTCAGGCAGAATTACAACGACTTTCCCATCCGCTGACCAGCAATTACGAATCCCGAAATGTGACCGACATGTAGAAAATATTGTTTGTCTGGTTTTCGTCAGAAACTCCGAAATAGTAATACCAGTTCCTTTCAAACAAGTTTTACTATCCCAGACCTCTTGCCGATGATCATAATTATGAAACTTGACAAGGATTGGCCTATTTTTACCTTGTACTGATCCGCCTAAACGGTGACATACTAGTAAGTGTTCTTTTTTAATGTTAGAAATTTTCATTCGGTCATCTAAAACCTGCTGCACAATGGTTAAAAGGTTTTCACTTTTGTTCTCAGGAATTCCATGGAAGAGCAGAATTTTTCTTCTCATAAAGGTCTCATGCCTGTCTAACCCAAGAGAAATTACTTCAATTTGCTGTTTGATGGCTGAGAAGATTTGCCATATCAAAGCTTTGAATTCAGAAAATTCACGGGACAGCACACTGAGATCTGTATGTGGAGGGGCAGAGGCAGCTGTCTTCTCTAATCTGCTCTCATAGTCCTTCATGCGGTCTTCGAACATCTTTCCAAGAGCTTCCAGGCTGTTCACATCCATTTTGATATACGAAGTTGGCAGGTGATTAGCAGTGCAGTGAAATGTTGATAAGTGTTTATATAATAGGAGAATAGTGTTTGAAATGGAGTACTGGTGAGTTTTGCAAAAGATTCAGCACATAAAACTTGATAAAATTGTATTACTAATATATTAAATAAATAAAAATCTAAGAGCACACTAGAATTGCTTGTTGTTTTCTCGACTACCCTCGTATTTTTTTCTAGTTCTAGTACTTCTTTGTACACTAAGATGTACAATACAATTGTAAATACATAATAAATCAGTTAAAAATTATTTCCATATAAAATTATTATATTTGAGCATTTACGGATTGTGCCAAAAACAAATTCTGTATCTCGAGCGCTGCTCAGTCAGGGTTAAATCAAATAAAACGCGGCAAACTCCGGTTGATACATCTTATGAAATAAAATAATTGTAAAAACTATAGTTTATCTCCATTTTTTACCTTTTGCCTATCTTTCATGGAACCCCGTCCAAGAACAGCCATCTTGCACATCGTGTCTTCCTGCAATCTTTTCAAACTATTCCCTTTTGGTCCTAAGAGTTTTCCTACGAAGTTGAACTGTGGACAAAAAAGGAATTTATTTACAAGCTGTTGCACAATAGCTGGTTTCAATACCTTACCAAAAAGTTAAGGTGAAAGTAAAGATAGAAATTCTGATGCTATCTTGAACGCAAGTGACAGATTTGACATAAGTAATTAATAAAGTAGTCAAACTGATACCCCAACTAAATGGCTTCAAATTGTGCTTTTTTAGAGAAGATTAGATCGAAGATCAGGGGCCCGAGTCTGTAGTTTTGACGCACCACTGGTTTTACGCACCGATGGTAGACCATCGGGGCCATCGAGTGCATTTCGTTGGCAGTCTGTAACGCCACCGATGGTAAACCAGTGGTTCGAAGAACCAATGGGGCTTCGAGCCATTGGTATTGTGGGTTCATTCAGTGACTCATTACTTCATTCGCCTGTCTTTTTAAAAACTCGTCAATCATTCATAAATATTGACACAAAATTTATTTGTTAATTATTTAAATCTTGCTAAAGTTATGTAAAGCAATATATTTTTAATGCTTTACCATTAAAACAATGATAATTTATTTTATACCGATAATTTTTCGTGTTTGTCTACTAAAAGTTTGAAAAATAACATGTCAAGTACACTTCAGTCAGATTGACAAAGACGTTTGACTGACTGCTAACTTTAAAAATTCCCTCCACTTTGTTGTGATATTTTCATTGAATTGAATTCAAGTATTTAACTATGATTTTGGCGCAACAAATCGACGTCCTCCTGGACTTCCTAGAGCAGCATCCAGAGCTGGCATTAGGGCACGTGAACCGCTCAGCGGAGGCACGAAGCCTTAGCACTAGGCTGTGGCAGCAATGTGCAAACTTATTAAACTCCGTATCCAGCGACGGTGCACAGAAATCTTGGTCGATGTGGAGAACTGTAAGTTTTGAACATTATGCTACGTATTTACGCTCGTGTTCTAATATAAGGTCTTTCTGCTTGTATTTTTTCTCAGTCTACCATCTATTTTTGTACAGCCAAAGTTGCAGATACCTCTTTTCTCTAAAATACTGCATTCATATACCTATATCCTTTTTTTTTGTTCTATTTAAAGATATTATTTTCAAAAAACTAGATAACTAAATAAAAGGTATTATGTTTAAAACTGACAACTTTATTGTATATGGACCCAGAAAATTTGATACAAAAAGCACTAGAAGAAAATCATACTAAAAATCATACTAAAAAAACTATTTTTTTTTTATCAGGTTCTCCTTCAGCTCTTGCTTCGGCGCGTGAGCTTTTCAACGACGTTGGGCGGTTGGGAGCTGAAGCGACGATGGAGCTCCGCCGTTCAAATCAGCAGCTAGCAGATGCTATTAGAAGTTCTTCTGAGCTGCTTGCAGGGGCTACAGATAGGATGACTGCTGCCATTGAAAATGCATCTGCAATGCAGAGATAAAATAAATATATTTTATACTATGAAAGTCTTTTAGTTGCCACACTTAAGATCATAATGGCTTAGACCAGCCCTGAATGCCATCTAGATAGACACATAAATAGTTTTATAAGTACCTAAGTGTGAGGATTTATTTTCATGTGTGTCTCCATAGTAAGTCCACAATCCTTCTTTGCATAGCCCGGCCTTCCAAAAGCTCTGGGTTGCTTCGGCTATGGCGTCTGGAGTTATCTTCTTCCATTAAGACATTTTCCTCCTAAATCAAATTAAATTGAGTAATTATTAAGAAGACACAAACTAAATAATAATTATAACAATCAGTATAAATAGTATTGCACCAAGTGTAGTTTTGTTTTGCAGATAGGAAGCAGATGATTAAATCTGCAGAGAGCAACACCAATTGTGTGACACCAAACTAAGTTCAAGCTTTAAGTGTGCACCACACTGGTTTAGTGGAAAACCTTTCTAAGTTAGCCTGAACTGGAAATCGAACCTTGAAGTCTTTCAAATACTGCCGTGCTACCAAGACTACCAATCTTTTCCTACCAGTGGAAGTAGCTGGGCTTCCTCTTCGGCCTCCTCAGCAGTAAAGTAGCTGGCAGGTGCATTCACTTTCAAAGCAATGTTGTGTAGAACACAACAAGATTGGGTGATCTTTCCACAAGTTACTAGAGCATAATGTAAAGCACGTGCAGCAAGTAAACACCTGAAAAAAAACTCTGTTCATACCTTAATAGTTAAAACTTAATGTATTACCAGCTTATGCAGGCTATACTAACCGAAAGCGTGCTTTTAACACTCCAATGCAACGCTCTACTGTGTTTCATGCAGCAACATGCTTAACATAATAATTATGCTCAGCAGTCCCCGGAGTACTATGTAATATAGGTGTCATCAAAGTCCTCCAGGTGTCATCAAGGTGGCCAGCTCGAAAATTGCCCAACCAAGAGAATTCATCTTCACCTTATAAATTAAAACAAAACAATAATCTTCAAAATCACTTAACACTCAATGAACCATTAAACAATAAATAAAAAGTCACGCACCAACAAAACTTATCTATAAACTTATTTTTTTCTGTTAAAAATAATAAAACTTTTCACAATGGTTGCTAAAACAATCGTCCCAAGATCAACTGTTGCAAAACGCACCGATGGTTGCTATCACGTGACCAAACATGTGTCAGAAATCCTTACAGACTACCAATATGTAGCACCGAACCGATGGCACGCCGATTGTTCGCGCTTACAGACTACGCAATTTAGGCAAAAGACCAGTGGTCACCAGTGGTGCGTATGACGTACGTGTGTGCGTTACAGACTGCCAAAATCGAACCATCGGCAACCGATGGCTTGTTTTAAAAGTTACAGACTCGGGCCCCAGAGCTTACAGGTTTAGGAAAGATCTGGCTCTTCATATAATATTGCCGGATCACATCACCGCAACGTACACGTGAAGACTTGTAAAATGGTTATAACTCATACGTGATCAATTCTATTTTAAGTAAGTAATTAAGTAAAACGTTTTTTTGGTACAAAAATCTGTTGTTTACAAAAGAAAAAAATAATAATTCTACTTACATCTATAGAAAACAGAAAATATACGTAACAAAAAAAACCATTAATGTGCCAAAATGGCCTTCACTCAGCATATGCTGCAGTGCCCAAGGGACCGCAACGCTGATTTTCAGTGACAATTTTGTAATGATACATATACATACATATATTACATAACGTCACACCTGTATCCCTTATAGGGTAGGCAGAACACCAGAGGTTACAAGACCATCTGATGTCACGTTTGACAAATTTGGAGGTATTGTAAAGATGGAAAGAGACTATTGTAGTGACAGGGGGTCAGCCTTACGCCCACAAAAAATCACCAATCAAACCTCTGTCCCTTAACTGACTTTAACAGTATGCCCGGGAAGAGAAGCAGCTGGCACATTCTACGTTTTTCTTTCCCAGTCCAGCATGGAAGCATTGTAATGATAATTTTCCTAAAATAAATATTTGGCGGCAGATTCTATATGAAGGGTGGTCGCTAGCCAGGAGGACCCTGATGGAGTACTACCACCAAGAGGAGGCCACTCGGATTAGTCACCTCTTATGACACGATTATCCAGGGGTGATGGGCCCTGTGCGGGTAAGAAGGTTCATTTTATAAAACATATTTACGATCACAATAGAGTTTTTAAAGACACCGAAACTTCGAATTACAATGTAATAATATTTTGAACTGTGCTCACAAAGCTCTTTCATTTGATACCCCAATTTTCTTTTCTTTTTCAATTTTTTTAGTTCTTAACTTTAAGTCCCCTGGAGTGCGCTGTAGTGATTTTAATGTAAGTTTATATAGCTTATAACCAGCGGACAGTAAAGAGGCTTCTAACGACACCTCATTTGTGCAATTATGATTACTAGTTTAAAAGTTCTGAGGGAACAGATGAACATCCATACCCACATACATAAATACTTACATACATACAGGGGCCCGAGTCTGTAACTTTTAAAACAAGCCATCGGTTGCCGATGGTTCGATTTTGGCAGTCTGTAACGCACACACGTACGTCATACGCACCACTGGTGACCACTGGTCTTTTGCCTAAATTGCGTAGTCTGTAAGCGCGAACAATCGGCGTGCCATCGGTTCGGTGCTAAATATTGGTAGTCTGTAAGGATTTCTGACACATGTTTGGTCACGTGATAGCAACCATCGGTGCGTTTTGCAACAGTTGATCTTGGGACGATTGTTTTAGCAACCATTGTGAAAAGTTTTATTATTTTTAACAGAAAAAAATAAGTTTATAGATAAGTTTTGTTGGTGCGTGACTTTTTATTTATTGTTTAATGGTTCATTGAGTGTTAAGTGATTTTGAAGATTATTGTTTTGTTTTAATTTATAAGATGAAGATGAATTCTCTTGGTTGGGCAATTTTCGAGCTGGCCTACGCAGTTGATGCTAGCCGAGGACGGCAGGCCAAGATACGAAGACGCCGTCAGGCAAGAGCTGAAATGCGGAAAGCATTAAGGCCATTAGAGCTACTTTACTGCTGAGGAGGCCGAAGAGGAAGCCCAGCTACTTCCACTGGTAGGAAAAGATTGGTAGTCTTGGTAGCAAGGCAGTATTTGAAAGACTTCCAGGTTCGATTTCCAGGTCAGGCTAACTTAGAAAGGTTTTCCACTAAACCAGTGTGGTGCACACTTAAAGCTTGAGCTTAGTTTGGGGTCACACAATTGGTGTTGCTCTCTGCAGATTTAATCATCTGCTTCCTATCTGCAAAACTACACTTGGTGCAATACTATTTATACTGATTGTTATAATTATTATTTAGTTTGTGTCTTCTTAATAATTACTCAATTTAATTTGATTTAGGAGGAAAATGTCTTAATGGAAGAAGATAACTCCAGACGCCATAGCCGAAGCAACACAGAGCTTTTGGAAGGCCGGGCTATGCAAAGAAGGATTGTGGACTTACTATGGAGACACACATGAAAATAAATCCTGACACTTAGGTACTTATAAAACTATTTATACGTCTATCTAGATGGGATTCAGGACTGGTCTAAGCCATTATGATCTTAAGTGTGGCAACTAAAAGACTTTCATAGTATAAAATATATTTATTTTATCTCTGCATTGCAGATGCATTTTCAATGGCAGCAGTCATCCTATCTATAGCCCCTGCAAGCAGCTCAGAAGAACTTCTAATAGCCTCTGCTAGCTGCTGATTTGAACGGCTGAGCTCCATCGTCGCTTCAGCTCCCAACCGCCCAACGTCGTTAAAAAGCTCACGCGCCGAAGCAAGAGCTGAAGGAGAACCTGATAAAAAAAAAATAGTTATTAAAAAATTAGTAAACTTTGATTATATTTTTAATGTGTTAATTTGTTTGGTATGATTTTCTTCTAGTGCTTTTTGTATCAAATTGTCTGGGTCCATATACAATAAAGTTGTCAGTTTTAAACATAATACCTTTTATTTAGTTATCTAGTTTTTTGGAAATAATATCTTTAAATAGAACAAAAAAAAGTTTGAAAGAAATACATTCAGTACATAATCCAATTTACACTACCTACAATTTACCTACATTAGTAAGAACATGATTTGTATTCTCTTACCAGTAGCAATAAGCTGTTGCCTGTTTAACTTGATCCTACGCATCAGCCTGGATTTGAAGTCCGCATAAAACTAAAATAAAAAAGGATATAGGTATATGAATGCAGTATTTTAGAGAAAAGAGGTATCTGCAACTTTGGCTGTACAAAAATAGATGGTAGACTGAGAAAAAATACAAGGAGAAAGACCTTATATTAGAACACGATCGTAAATACGTAGCATAATGTTCAAAACTTACAGTTCTCCACATCGACCAAGATTTCTGTGCACCGTCGCTGGATACGGAGTTTAATAAGTTTGCACATTGCTGCCACAGCCTAGTGCTAAGGCTTCGTGCCTCCGCTGAGCGGTTCACGTGCCCTAGTGCCAGCTCTGGATGCTGCTCTAGGAAGTCCAGGAGTACGTCGATTTGTTGCGCCAAAATCATACTTAAATACTTGAATTCAATTCAATGAAATTATCACAACAAAGTGGAGGGAATTTTTAAAGTTAGCAGTCAGTCAAACGTCTTTGTCAATCTGACTGAAGTGTACTTGACATGTTATTTTTCAAACTTTTAGTAGAAAAACACGAAAAATTATCGGTAAAAAATAAATTATCATTGTTTTAATGGTTACGCATTAAAAATATATTGCTTTACAATACTTTAGCAAGATTTAAATAATTAACAAATAAATTTTGTGTCAATATTTATGAATGATTGACGAGTTTCTAAAAAGACAAGCGAATGAAGTAATGAGTCACTGAATGAACCCACAATACCAATGGCTCGAAGCCCCATTGGTTCTTCGAACCACTGGTTTACCATCGGTGGCGTTACAGACTGCCAACGAAATGCACTCGATGGCCCCGATGGTCTACCATCGGTGAGTATACCAGTGGTGCGTCAAAGTTACAGACTCGGGCCCCAGGTCAAAATCTTAATCCTCCTTTTTGCTTCGCCGTATTCGGGTGAAAATAAATATGAAAAAAAGACGTGTGGCACTCGGAGACTGCCGCGGTTAAGCTATTGCATAGCATTTTTTATCAACTTATGCAATTATAATCTGTGCCGGTCGGAGTGGCGGGTGTTAGGTTTTTTTCGTTACGGAATTTCTGGATTCGGTCCCCACGCTCAAGGCCCGCGATAGAAGCTATGAAATAGTTTAAAACTTCATTTTTTATTTATGAAGACTAAATAAATTCAACTTTATTCAATTGCTTCAAAACGTCTCTCAAATACTCTGTTTAGGGCTTTTCTGAGCTTTTCTGACTTTCGTCATCGTAATATACTTTCACCATCATCCTTTTCAACTCACTGCTCCTGTGCTCGTGGCGCTTGCTTTCTTCGTCATCTTATGTCAGATTAAGAATATACAGCATGCACCATTAAACGCTAGTTATTCCTTAATAGTAGGTTCCCTAATGAAAGGTCGGTTCAAGCACCAGTTTGGAATCAACTTTGGGGCGACATGGATAGCGAGGCATTCATCAACATTCTCAATTATTTCACGCAGACACAGAAATATTACAGCGTGATTTTATTACATTTGACCATTTACAGAATTAGTCATGACAGCGACGACGTAACAAGTCATTAATTTAACCCAAAGAGGTAAAGATGTCAGGGCAGCGCTTTGAGTTTTCATTGCATATGACCAATTACAGAATAAGTCATTTTATCTAGCCAACGACGCAACGTAACAAGTTCTTAATTTAACACGGTGTTTTATACTTTAAAACTAAATATCCTATCAAATATATGTAAAAAATTTACTAATATGTCATAGTTTTTTCTTTTAAATATTTACTTTAATGCCATAAAAAATGTGATGTTACCAATGAAAAAATAAGCCATTGGATTTGCGTTGCGTTTTACGCAAGCAATTAAACGCAATAATTGACAAAAAGCTCTAAAAACATACTACAATATATTTATCGAATACCAATATATAGCAAGAATATATTGAATAGGTTTATACATTTATCTAGTTCATATATCATGCAAAAAATTTGCAAATGCGTGATATTCTTTAAATGACATACAGACTATTTTCATGGAAGAAAGTCATGTTAAGAGAGCCCTTGACAAATGACAAATGAGAACTTACAGTTCGTAGCTAATAGATAATGTGAAACGCTATTATCAACCGACTTCCAAAAAAGGAGGAGGTTTTCAATTCGTCTGTAAGGTTTTTTTTCTTTCTTACACGATATTTCAGACAATAATGAATCGATTTTAAAAATTCTTAAGACGAAACATCGTCCGTCGAAATGTTTTTTTCTTGAAATCTTAGCACCTTAACACGCCCACATAAGGTCGCGTATTGCATAGAAATCGCCACCATCGACACCGCTCAGACACTGAGATCGTTTCAAAAATCGATAAAAAATAACGGTAACTGCTATGTAAATTTTGAGCAACTAAAGGCCGAACCATAATGTGAAGGTTGAATTTAAGTAAATTCTAAGCATATGGATTGCATAACTACGTAGTAATTTTAACAAAAGGATGTTTTTAGACGTGTTTTCGAAAAATAAAACTATCGAGTCAAAATCATCAAATCATGTTTTTGAGCAGGCAAAGTATAGATAAAGATATGAATTTACACGTATCAAAATGTCAGATTCACTCGTCATGTCATATTCTCATAGTTTGCGATGAAAGTCAATGCATTTTTTCAATATGTCGCCTTAATTCATATGATAGAGAATACTTCATAGTTGGTCCCATATAAATTTCATCAAAATCAGTTGGGTACTTCATTGAACATTTCAAAATTTTGAAATAATTTGTATGATTTCGGATAATGTTTCGGCCAAAGTGTTGACGTGAAGTCGGTTCTTTTTTAATGCTCTGCATTCGTTGATTATTTTCTACCAGTTTTGTACCGGTATCGGTTACTCATACCAGTCATTTGAATATTGAAACCCGCCATTACTCGGGTTAAAATATATATATTTTTAGTGAAAACTTGTCATAATATTAAGTGACTTGAATTAAGTTTATTCACGCAAACAATTTTATATAGTTTATCGAAGATTACTGACCCCTGTTACTAAGTATAGATCAAGCGTTCCAAACTTGTCAAAAAATTGTAATTGAGTCTGAACTCAATACCCTTGACATTAAGTTAGAAATTGGTTTGGGAAAATTTTACAAATTTTGCAACGCTTGATCTGGTGCCTTTTGTACTACGATTCTCATATTTGCTTTATTTATGGCACATTTATGATTTATGATCATTAGTATTTTTTTGTGTTGTTTGCAAAAAATAATATATTGGTAGAGTGGCCATCAATGTGCCTTTATACTGCGTCACTTGATTCAAATTAAAGTATGTTTTTCCTTTACTCAATGGATGACATGGCGTAGGAAGATTGTGTATGTGTGGACTGAGGGCCTGGTGGCGCCATCTATCAATATTTAAGTGAACTTTTTCTACTTTAGTATTTTTGACACTCACCCTCCCCCCACCTTACCGACCCTGGACTTGAAGTTCGACCGCGAACCGATCGAGGACGCAACACGTCGCTGTGCTGCTATAATTTAAATCTAATTAGCTACCGGAGCTGAGCAATAAGGAGTAACCGATTCACATTTGGCACCAAACTCATCAAGGAAAGAGAATCCGATCACCGAAAACGGCGACTACAGGCTAATATTCCCAACATCCCTTCCCTTTGTCTGGTGAGTCATTTTTTTATTAACTTAATTTGAAAATATTGTTTTTTCCAACCACAATTACAGTCCACTTAATTATCGATAGATAGTGCCGCCAACAAATTTTGGTCCATACGAGCCGGATGACAGCAGTATTGCACTGCTGGGTTTATTTAATTATTCACGTTGTAGAAGGAGTTACGTATATATTTTATATTATATCACTATATATTTATTATATACCAGTCTAGTTTATCGCCATAAATCCTGGTAATAAAGTAAATTCTCGTTAATTGCGTATTGTTAAATTCTAGTTACATCTACCCGCGTTATACTTTAAAAAACGCGTCTTAACGCATAATCCGTTTATGCAGCGGCTTTAAAATAAAATACCTACAGATTCTTTCTATTTATTTTACGAAATTGTTATACTTGTTTGTGCTAAGTTATTCGTAAAATAATTTAAATGACTAGCAGAACTAAGAAGGTCGATGACATATCCGACGCCGAGTCAGATATGCAGTTGGCGCTTCTCGAAGCTCAAAGAAACGTAATATTTGAAAATATTCAGAGGATATACGATGATAGTAGACTTATTAACACCAACGAGGAGGCAAAGGAAAGATTTCTTAACGCGTACACGAATGTTGAATCATTATACAATAAATTCAATGATTTGTTAGTTAAGTACAATGAACGACTTTTGTTAGTATTTCCTCATTCTAAGCCAAACTTTAGCGCCATGACCGCCTTAGAGCAGTTATATGGATGTATTAAACGTGTGGGTAGCCAGGTGAGCGAGCCGCCGCGCCGACCGCCGCCGCGGCCGCCTGCGCTCCACGCAAGTCCCGACCGAGTCTTCCGCCGATCGAGCTTACTTCCTTTGATGGAGACATACGCTCATGGCCGTTATTTTATGCGAGTTTCAAGTCTACAGTACATGACAATCAGTCACTATCCGATTCCGAAAAGTTATACTATTTAATAGGTAAAATAACAGGCAAGGCCAAGACTGCGTGTGCCGGTATAACTCCCTGTGCCGAGAACTATAACCTTTTGTTTCAAACATTAATTAATAAGTACGAAGATAAACGAATGCTTGCATCTACCTACTTAAATCAGTTGTTGGATTTTAAGCCGTTATCACGTTCGACAGCGCATAATCTTGATTTGTTTACCGACAATTTCGTTTCAGCGGTAAAGGCTTTACAAAATATAAAGGTTACGAATTTAAGTGACTTAATTATCTTACATATCGCACTTAAAAAACTAGACCCAGATACCGTACTTTCGTTCGAGAATAATATTCGGTCAACTGAGATACCCACGTTTGCCGAGCTGGTCGAGTTTATTAAAAGTCAGTCTAAAATATTACAGCGTTCGTCGAATGATTATAATACAATCGATAATAACAAAAGAATGGACCGACCGCGGTCAAAACATAATTCCAACCCTCCTAATTATCAATCATTCGTTAGTACTCTCGCTAATCATTCATTAAAATGCTTATGTAGTAATATTGTACATAGCCATTTATATAAGTGCCCCTCCTTTGAAAAAATATCGCCGGAAGAGAGATTTAAACGTGTTAAAGAAAATAATTCATGTGTAAACTGCCTTTGTATTAAACATAAAGTTTCATCATGTAAATCTAGCATGTTTTGTAAAATTTGCCAATCTAAGCATCATACCTCTTTGCATTTCATTAAATCAGCTGATCAAGGTCCTAACCGAACATCGAACCGCAGTGAAGCGCGTACCTCGCCTGTCTCGACTGCCGCGCCACCGCAGGCGCGTCTTTCTAGTGGCAGCGTTGCATTGTGTAGCACAGCTAAGTTGAAGGATTTTAATATCTCGTGCGTAGGAACTGGACGAGTAGGTATACTACCGAGCACTGTGCTACTTGCAACCGCGCAGGTTATTATGTATGACAGCTTTGGCAAGGAACATTTAGTAAGGTGTTTATTGGATACGGCATCGCAATGTAACTTTATAACAACGAACTTGTGTAATAAATTAGGTATTCAATCACGCAATACATTGAATACGATTGTTAAAGGGATCGGGGCGACGGAGAAGAATGTGAAGGGGTCGACATCTTTTTGTATTTATTCGCGTTTTAATAAAAATATAAAATATGAAATTTCGGCTTTAATGATCGATTATATTACCGATAGTTTGCCTTCGGCTGTAGTAGACGTGACGGCGTGTAAGTACTTAGATAAGTTGCCGCTTGCCGACGCCTCGTTCGGGACACCGGGGCCCGTGGACGTGCTGCTGGGCGCCGCGCTGTTCCCGCACCTACTGCTGCCGGGCGTCGCGCGCGCAGACGCCCCCGCCGCGCTGCCGCCCGCCATACACACCGCGTTAGGATATGTCGTTATGGGTTCCGTACCCACATTATATGATCAACCAAATAGTACTGCAACTTCGTGTTGCGCTATTGTAGAATCGGATAAGAGTATAGATAACTTGTTAAGGAACTTCTGGGAGATTGAAGAACTTCCCGTCGCTAAAGTTCAAATTCCGGATGATAATGAATGCGAGATGTTTTTCTGTTGTACTACGAAACGCGACCCAGTTAGTGGTAGGTACATAGTCGGTTTACCGTTCCGTGAGGATCCCTATTTATTAGGCGATTCTTATAAGATTGCGCGTAATCGTTTTCTCTGTTTAGAGCGGAAGCTTGAGGCTGCGCCCGCGTTGCGCCTGGCTTACGATAATGTTATTCGCGAATACTTAGAAAAGGGTTATTTGTCGATAGCGCCGCAAGATGAAGATAATAAATCTTTACCTCCGCGTTATTTTATACCGCACCATGGAGTGATCCGAGAAGATAAGGTATCGACAAAGTGTCGAATCGTTTTAGATGCCAGTTCGAAAACTAGTTCGAGTATATCGTTAAATGATATTTTACATAGCGGTCAGAATTTGCAGGGCGACTTATTTAAAATAATATTAAATTTTAGACTATTTCGAATTGGACTTTCCGCCGATTGTAGACAGATGTTTTTAAATATTGAAATGCGGGAAAGCGACCGCCGCTTTCAAAATATACTGTATCGGTACACACCGAGTGATCCGGTAACTACGTATCGATTTAATAGGGTATGTTTCGGTTTAAAATCGAGCCCGTTTCATGCGCTTAGAGTTGTTCGACAACTGATATCCGATGAAGGCGATGGGTATCCACGTGCGAAGGAAGTAGCTACTTCTTCATTGTTCATGGACGATGTGGCTTTTTCCGTGCCTGACGAGGAACAGGCGGTGGACACGGCAGAAGAATTAATTTCTTTTTTTAAACGAGCTCAATGGGATCTCGTTAAATGGAGTAGTAACTCGAGACAGGTGTTAGATAGTATTCCAGATTCACATAAGTTGCTTACAGAGGTAGATTTTGATAAAAGCATTGATCTTAAAGTCTTGGGCTTACGCTGGGCCACAGACTCCGATACATTTTATTTTAAAATTAATACTTTTACGCAAGAGAAATGCACTAAGCGTAGTATTTTGAGTTTCATAGCGCGCTTATGGGATTTGATGGGCTTCGTAGCACCTATCATTTTGTACACTAAGCTTTTTATTAAAAAGCTTTGGCTTCTTAAAATCGGTTGGGATGACGAAGTACCCAGTGACGTTTGTATTAAATGGAAACAGTTCTGTTTTGAATTGCCTTTACTAAATAATTTTAAAATACCTCGTCACTTAGGAGTCGCTGCTGACTCAAAGATAAGTTTAGTCGGGTTTGCGGATGCGAGTGAAGCCGCGTACGGAGGCGTCGTTTATTTGCACGTGGAGTCCGCCGCGGGCCGCACCGTGCGGCTGGTCTGCGCCAAGTCGAAAGTCGCACCGATGAAACAGCTTTCGGTGGCCAGGCTGGAACTGTGCGCCGTCTTGTTACTCTCTCAATTATTACGCCTCGTTTATGATAACTATTCCTCACGTTTAAAAATTAATGTTTATGCGTTTACCGATTCTAAGGTAGTTCTTTATTGGTTAAAGGGCTCCCCGCATCGGTGGCAGACGTTTGTAGCCAATAGGGTAGTAAAAATTACCGATAACATATCTCCGGATGTGTTCTATCACGTAGCGGGAGTGGAGAACCCAGCAGACTGTTTGTCTCGTGGTCTCACTCCCCAAGGTTTGATTGCCCATCCGTTGTGGATGCATGGTCCTCTATGGCTTGACGATAGCCCGTCGCAGTGGCCAACTAATGAAATAGATTTTACTAACATTAAGAATCAAATTCCGGAACGTAAAGTGTTGGTTCATGCAGTTACTTCACCTACCGAAGGTGAACATGTACTTTCTTCTCTTACTTCCCGCGTTTCTTCATGGACTAAGCTATTACGTATTATAATTTATATTTATCGTTTTTCTAATAAACTTCCGCGTAGCGAAACTTCGGCAATTACGTCTAGTGATTTTAAATTTGCAGAAAATAAATTGCTGCTTTATTTACAAAATAAACACTTTAAAATCGATTTGCTTAATTTACAAGCCGGTAAGAAATGCTCACCTGCGCTATTAAAACTTAACTCCTTTTGGATAACGGCCTAATTCGAGTAGGTGGTCGATTAGGTAATTCCGAATTGAATTATTCACATAAACACCCCGTAGTACTTCCGCATAGCGACCCCGCAATCAATCTATTAATAGACTTTTACCATAAAAAATATTTACACGCCGGTCCAGAGCTCTTACTGTCATTATTAAGGCATCAGTATTGGATATTAGGCGCACGTAACGTAGTAAGGCGACAAGTACATAAATGTAATACTTGCTTTAGGTAAAATCCGAAATCCTCTTCGCCTTTGATGGCTGACCTTCCCGACATACGAGTTGTTCCTGCTATTAAAGCATTCGCATATACAGGGTGTGACTACGCAGGCCCTATACAGTATGTTCCGATCAGGAAACGGGGTGCTAGGAGCCTTAAGGCCTACTTGTGCGTGTTCACGTGTTTCACGACGCGCGCGGTTCACATTGAGGTAGCCGGCGACTTAAGTACGAGTAGTTTTTTGTCCGCTTTGAAGAGATTCCTTTCCCGCCGTGGTCCAGTGCAAGTTATGTATTCGGACAACGGTACAAACTTCGTAGGAGCGAGTAAATATTTACGTGAATTATATAATTTTTTAAATCGAGAATATAACAATAAATTTGAAATTGAATTAGCCGAGAGTCGTATCGTGTGGAAATTTATTCCACCGGCGTCCCCCCACTTTGGTGGTTGTTGGGAGTCAATGGTTAAATTAATTAAAAATCATCTTTTTCGCGTGATAGGGCAGCAGCTCTTATCTCTTGAAGAGCTGAATACCGTTCTCACCCAAGTTGAATGTTTGTTAAATTCACGACCGTTAACCGTTTTAAGCTCGGATCCCTCTGAGCCCCTGTCCCTTACACCGAGTCATTTCCTACACACAGCTCCTATAAATTCAATGCCCGCACCGGCAGTGGACGTCAGTATGACGCCAAGAGATAGACATACTCTCGTAGATAGTCTCGTGCAATCGTTTTGGAAGCGGTGGAGTGTAGAGTACTTGCACAATCTACAAGTTAGGGCGAAGTGGAACTCTTTGACTACTCCTATAGTCCCAGGCTCTGTAGTTGTCATCAGACAGGACAACGTCCCGCCTCTGTCGTGGCCCTTGGGCGTCATAGATAAGGTTCATCCTTCTAAAGACGGAACAGTGCGTGTAGTTACAGTTAAGACGTCTAAGGGATCTTTCCTGCGCCCGGTAGTACGCCTTTGCCCACTTCCGACGCAATAAATACATCGTATGTTTTAGTATATTTTTAATTGTTATGTTTGTTTATCTTAATATTTGTGTTTGTCGAACTCGATTTAAATAGTTATATTCACTTATGAAACCACGAAACGTAAGAGAAGTAACGCGGTCGTTTGTAGTATGTAGTATAAATTCCGACTAGGAGCGTACATTATATAGCGTATATTTATTTATTATCCGTTTATTTTTTTTTTAAAGCCAACGCTTTAAGGGCGGGGTGAAATGGTGGCGCCATCTATCAATATTTAAGTGAACTTTTTCTACTTTAGTATTTTTGACACTCACCCTCCCCCCACCTTACCGACCCTGGACTTGAAGTTCGACCGCGAACCGATCGAGGACGCAACACGTCGCTGTGCTGCTATAATTTAAATCTAATTAGCTACCGGAGCTGAGCAATAAGGAGTAACCGATTCACATTTGGCACCAAACTCATCAAGGAAAGAGAATCCGATCACCGAAAACGGCGACTACAGGCTAATATTCCCAACATCCCTTCCCTTTGTCTGGTGAGTCATTTTTTTATTAACTTAATTTGAAAATATTGTTTTTTCCAACCACAATTACAGTCCACTTAATTATCGATAGATAGTGCCGCCAACAGGGCCCATTTTTATTTTTGGGGATTTTTGCAGCTTAACTAATATCAGTGTTTAGTAAAAGTTGTGGTAATATTTGTAAAATAAAGCATAGAGTTTGTAAAAGAATAATACAAAAGATATATCGTTTTAAGTGGGTCCCTCAGTTCACACACTATGCAAATGCTAATTGTTTAAAATATTATTAAATACAACAATAACTAAAATTTGGAGCATTTCAGTGCTTAGTAATTTTTTTATATTATCTGTATTTATCTCTTCACTGGTTTTATGGTTATTTTACCAAAAAATTACAATTTCACAATATTTACCACTATTTATGATCTTTCTTGAGTTTTATAATCTTCCTTGTCATTTTTACTAAAGCCTGGCTTATGAATAGATAATGTTCATGTTATAATCTATTAATTATGAGCAAAATTTATGCGGGCCCTCAGGGACCACACAAAGACGTTTGTAATAGTTTATTATTTATTCATATTAGGTTTTTAATGTTGTTTAGATGTTTATTCATGTTTTACTAAAGGTCTGTTACTAAAATTTGTGGGTGAACTCATTATTTATCTAGATTTGGGAACTTATGTGTGTGAACTGAGGGACCCACTTAAAACGATATATCTTTTGTATTATTCTTTTATAAACTCTATGCTTTATTTTACAAATATTACCACAACTTTTACTAAACACTGATATTAGTTAAGCTGCAAAAATCCCCAAAAATAAAAATGGGCCCTCAGTCCACACATACACGGAAGATTTGACTACAAAATATGCCACTGATTGATGTGAATTTCTGTTTTAAAATTTATACTTGTATTTTATTGATATACAAAATAAAACAAATATTAAAAATACAGAATCCGAAGCAATTTATTCAAGTTTTAATTTCATTAGTCAAAATAAGCCGTATTTCTTAACTACGAGAGTTATAATGTCCGCTACAATATACAAGCGATTAACTAATTATGAACTATTACCTCAAATTCTTTACAACTTTCTTATGTTAATAAGAAAACTTTCCAGGTTCAACCTACGTGTTCCGGCGTTAAATTAAAAGTTACAACAAGCGTGTACCTACCTATACTAGATTTGCGTCGATAAATTCTATCGCACTGTTGTATTTTTTGCTTTTGAGTTCTTTGATTTAAAAATAGAGATTTTTCACAAAGTTGGGAATCATCTCGAGGCTCTTCCCGAAGGTACGGTGGTACTTCGGCCCTGCACAGCTTCTTAATTTATACACAGCTCAAGTGTGATCATGCATGGAGTACTGCAGTCATCTTTGGGCTGGCTCAGTCAAATATCAACTAGAAACGCTGGACTCGGTTGACCAAAGAGCCCGTTAACTAATAAACAACGTCGACCTTACAATAAAAAACTGCAGACCCTAGAGCATCGTCGCATCGTAAGATTGCTTGTTTAACCGTGTATACATTTTTGAGTCACCCTTTTAGCCACCAACATCGGACTAGTAGACACAGACAGAACTTCCATTCTCATGTGATAGATACTCCTAAAAGTCGAACTAAGCGCTTTGACAGCTCCTTTTTAATACGGGTCGCCAAGGTTTGGAATGAATTGCCATCGGTTATTTTCCCCGACCAATATTAGTCCTGGTACTTTTAAGCGTCGAGTGAATGGGTTCCTCGTGGATGGACGTATACCACCTTATTTTTCGTGTTCACTTACCAAGTGTCATGGAAGATAAACGTCCCACATTTATTTAATAAAAAAAAGATATATCAACAGATTTTGAAGAAGAAAGTCAACATCACAACTCTATGTAATTAGTCCACTGCAGGACTACGAGTCACTCTCCTAGGTGACGAGAACGTTTAGGCCGTATGTTAGAGATAGTTCAACTCATCATTGCAAGTGGCGCTATGTGTGATAACACCTCGTACAGACACTGTGAGTATGTGAGTGCGAGATAAGAAGTACAGTGTAGTACAAAACAGAATGTGTGTGGAAATAATCGATTCTTTAAGAAATACTTTCTGACGATACTGTACATAGGTGTAATTAAAAATAATTAGTCTTTATGATCATTTCCCAACAGATAACATGCAAAACAAACATTCCATTATTTTCATAAAAACTTTAACTAAACTTTAGTCAATCAAATCGTCTATGAAATGTATTTCCGGTAATATTTACTTAAAATATTTCCATTTCAAAATCTACTTCCGTCTTATCCTAATGGTGCGTACAGATTGCTGTAATGGAAGTAATAGATGCCTGCGCTCGCTGTATTTGGACGTGTATTGAGCTTCGAGCATTCAATACGGGCATCCTGAGAAAGATGTTTTCCGTATTTCGTCGCGAGCACGGTCCGACGCCGCCAAAGTTCTTTCCAACCGACTTCCAAAAGGAAGAGGTTATCAAATCGTGTGTATATTGGCTACTTAATTAATTGGTCAATTATTAATCGATTTGGATGATTCTTGTTTCATTTGATAGATCAAAATAAGTCAGAGGTGGCCCATAGAAATTTAATGGAAATCGATTCAGTACCTACTTAAAAAAATATGTATGAAAGTGGAGGATATACACCTACCTACGTAGATGACATTTCACTTCAGCCAAAGTTTTGACAAGGATTTAAAAAAGTTAGTGAAGTTGGTTTCTTAATGCTCTGCATTTGATAATACCTTTTTCCGCGACACTTCACAAAATTAATAGAGGAATAGATTCCGAAGATCTCATTCTTGCTCTAATTTTTATCAGAGCTTCTTCAGTATCATACGTACTGAAATGAAAAAATGAAAATGTTTTTTTTTATTCATCATAAGACCATCGAATGGCCGCTTAATGACGTTACAATTTTGTACTTCGGCTTTAACAAGGTGTTGATAGTATTAAATAAGATATTACAGTAGCCCAGAGAAAAAAAATTGGCGGAAAAAAACTCTTGTCAATCTTTTTCAGTCAGGATTATACGAATTAATACAAATAGTTACAGTAAAAATTGATCATGATATGAAAAAAAAACAAACACAAGACAGCTAATTGTGAGAGCCAATGTCATTTCTTACATAGTAGGTGCATTGAGCTATGAATGCACAACACGAACACGACAAACTGGGACCAGAGTATTTAAACAATAAAACAGTCGTAGTATCATCAGCAAAACGACCTGGCCCGCTAGTAGCACCCGTTCACGAGTATAACGCAAGCACCAGCCATCACCCTCCTCAATCATATTTTAGAGAAGAGTGTGACCCGATACCCGACGCTACCACTAGCCATGCTGCCTGAGCCGGGAGCATGACGTTCTTGCTGTTGTCTTGACAAGAAAATAAGTGAGATAAGTGATAAAATCGTTAAAACGCTTATAGAAAAATATGTGATTACAAATATGTTATTAGACTTTTTAATACATTAGACCTTCAGCAGAATTTTAGATTAAGACGTGACAATATTAAGTAAATTCTGTTTTAATACGAACTTTCAACTACAAAATTTTAAATATGTGATTTCGATTTTTAAAACAAAAATATCTGTTTGTTTTTTTCTATATGAAAGAAAAAATATTTATTGTTTCTTTTATAGAAGGTTGCTCATATCTTCTAAATTTAAATTTAAAACTTATAATCTAATAAAAATGATAGTTGATAATTTTAAATATACAAAAACTTAAAAGAGACAAATGGTGACTACTCAGCATGTGCGTTGTTGCAGAACATCTGTAACATCCGCGCTGATTTTCAGTAGCCACCTTATTACATAATGATTACAATAATCGATCATAACAATCTTAAATAACTACCCGTAACCAAAATATAAAGTGTGAAGTGAATAATAACATAATGAAAAAATAAGTGTTAATTGTAAATAATTATATGAATTGACTTTAGAATATTTAAAAAGAAGTTAATGAAAAAATACAAAACAGAAACCTGTATCTACAATCTTAACATATCGATACCAGAAGTATCAATTAACGTAAGGGACATTTTGGCGAAAATGAGTTATATATATCATTGGATTCAGAATTTTCTGCTCTATCGAATGGTATTATTAAAAAAATTCTATCGTTTAAAAAATATCCCTTACATTAAAAAAATTTGGCCTGCGTAAAACGATTTATGACAGAAAAATTTATGTAACAGACATTTACATTTCTTTTTCTCTGAAAAATAAAGTATGTCATAGTGGTAAATAATTTACACCCTTACCTTAAACCTCAAATTAGTCGATTTAAACAACATGTCCCTTACTTTAATTCAAGATTATAGTTTTTTATTATTTATTCTCTTACATTATTATCTCATAAAACTATCTTTATTTTAAGCTCCTTACTACAATATGCCGTTTACGTAATAACTAAAAATCAGATTCGCATTTGCTTTACTTTATTTGTTTAAGGGATTTTTGCTAAAATACCGAGTACTTACATTAATTTGATTCTCCTAATGGTTATCTCTCCGGCGCGCGCGACTACCGTAAAGGCGTTGCGGGTGTATTGGGGGAGGGGTAAGACAGCGACGCGAAGGTCCTGCTCATGCTTGTTCGCGCGCAGTTGAAGTTAATTGTTATTGTCACGATCGTAGCATACTATTACAACTATCAACGCTAATATTTGGATTAATTGATGTTTTAATGTAATAAGGTGTCCTACAAGTAATTTAAATAAATAATGTGTGAAAACAATAGTAATATCACTGACAAGTTAAGTTCCCTACTTGCCCGAAGAGAAAAATTAATTAATATGAAGAGAACTATAGAAAGGTATGTATGAAAATAAACGTAAGTCACGAAAACAGCTTAAAGAAAAAGGTTTATCCTACGAGACATTATCTGGTAATGTAAAAGAAGCCCGAAAGTTACAAGAAAATCCTTGTAAAGTGGGTAAATGTAGCAGGAAATGTTACGAAATTACAGAAGAAAGAAGGAAATGTATACTTGATTATTTTTGGGCACTTAATGACGTTAAAAAACGGGACTGTATTGTGCAATGTTCTAGACCAATCAGTGTAAAACGTCAGAAGACTAAAAACGCAGTTAGCAGACGTTCGTTAACATATGAGTACTTTATAAACGAAGACGAAGGACGGAGGCAGGTTTGTCAAAAATTTATAACGAAGACTCTCGATATAAGCCAAACTTACGTTTTGTATACATTAAACCATACAAAAGAAGGACTATCTTGTGATGATAGTCGAACACGTACAGCACCAAATAAATATGACGAGAACACAAAACTTAACGCAAAAAAATACATAGAAGCATTACCAGCTTTACCTTCTCACTACAGTAGAAAAAAATCTACCAAATTGTATCTGCCAGAGCAATTTAAGAACTGTTCGAACTTGTACAGGTTGTACATTAAATATTGTGAAGAAAGTTCCGAAAACCATTTGAGCGAAAAATTATTTACAAGTATGTTTAAAGAGTATAACTATGCATTTCATGTTCCTAAGAAGGACAAATGTCTCTTATGCACTAAAAAGGAAAATAATCCGGATATGACGACTAATGAACAGTTACAAGTTCTTTTATTGGAAAAAGAAGCCACTTATAAACGCTTTCATATTCATCAAAATCAAAAACGCGATAGCACGTTTGTTGTATCTAGTTTCGATTTTCAAAAAGTTTTAGCGACACCGTACGGTGAAAGTATGCATTTGTACTATTCCGAAAGTACGCTGTGTTCAATTTTACAATATACTAGCTGCTGCCCGCGACGTCGTCTGCGTGAACGCTATGCAGCACCAAACGCACCTACGATTATAACACTGCTAGCGTGATAATATGTAGCCTATATGTTGACCCGACTTCTTAACTATCTTCATGCCAAATTTGAAGTAAATCCATGCAGTACTTTTTGAGTTTATCCCGGAAAGACAAACAGACAAACAGACAAAAATTCTAAAAACTATATTTTTTGTTTCTGTTTCGATTGTAGATCATACCCCAAGTATTCTTTTAAAAAAATATTCAATGTACAGTTTTGACTTTCCTACCATTTTATTATATTTTACAATATATGAGAGTGGAACGCAGAACGGATACTGTTACATATGGGGTGAGGCTGATGGTAAAAGAGGAAGTTGTGAAATAGCAACATGTCTGTATAACTACTTAAAAGAACTCGATAACAGAGCAGTGAACACAGTATTATTATACTGTGACAATTGCACGGGGCAAAACAAGAATAAAGTTATATTTTCAATGTTTAAACATTTCCTGGAACAATCTAAAAATCTAAAAGTTATTCAAATTAATTACCTTCTAGCCGGACACACATATATGCCAGTTGACAGCATGCATGCTGTTATTGAGAGATAAGTAAGAAAGCTAATTGTTTGGGCACCTTCGCAATGGCCAAGTTTCATTGAGAGTGCTAGAAAACGGCCTCAACCATATAACGTGAGTGTCTTAGAGCGTACAGATTTCATTAACTTCCAGGATCTGGCGGATTCTGTATTCACTCAAGCTACTCTTAAAAATAAAGATCTGCGTATGTAAAACATAAGAGTGTGCACATTTAAAGAAAAATGCTTTGACGAAAATTGAAGTTAAATATACAATGTTAGAGACTGGTGATACTTACGACATAGAGCTCTCCAAAGAATTACTTCCAAAGAATTTTAACGCAAGAGGAAAGGGTAAAGGGATTGGAAAAAGAAGTGCTGCTAGAGGTAAAATTACAAAAAAAAATAGACAGCAAAAATGAAACGGCCGCTGAAAGCACTAGCAATGCCATAAGTCAAAGGAACACAGACAATTTGCCATCTTTATATAAAGAGTTCTATTCCAAAATACAATGACCTCAAAAAACTGTGCGACACCGGTATTATACCAAAAAGATTTCATGCTGAATATTTGAACCTGCCGAATAAATCGCCAGTTAAAGATACTGACTGAAACTAACGACGATGAAGATGGGATGACAGCTGATGATGATAACTAGATAAAAACTAAATAGAAAAAAATATTTTAAGCCTTTCAATTTCACCATTAAAATAGTTTAATTTACTAATAATAGTTATATAATCTTAATCTGTTTGCCCCTTCCTAATTATTATATATTTATTCTTGTAATAATATATATATTTATTACATTAATATTCATATAATTTATATTATTTTATTCATTTATTTTTCAGTTCATAATTTTCATAATTTTTGTCATCTGTCTTTCGTTCCCAGTACATTCATTCAAGCACTTAATAAATAAGACTGTTGATTAAGTCTGAGAAGATTTTTTTTAATTATTAATAAAGAATATTAAAAATAAATCGTTTTATTTTTGTATCCCTAAATTTCATTTAAATGTGACAGCTAAGCTGAAACTAACATTAATCATGCAAAGAACCTATTTCCATGGTGTCAAAATACCATAATTTTAGTAGATAATCTACAGTTACATCAAATTGTATATTAATTGTGTAAAATTTTCTAATTCTTTTGCTGCTTACGCTATGATTGACGGTTTACACGTAAAATATTAGTAACGTAAGGGACAACTAAACATATTTTTTTAATGTAAGGGACAAGCTATATTTTAAACCGCTAGGTATTCCTAAATCTTTCCTTTATAGCATGAAAGAAGAGAAAAATCTAAGAAACTTTGCTCTAGACACAATTAAAATTGGAAGCAACAGTAAAAAGTTATAAAGAGATTTAAAAAAATAAAATCGTTTTTTGGCTCTCCTGAAAAACAGTGTTTTGTCCCTTACATTAATTGATACTTCTGGTATCGATATATCTAACCATAGAGTTCAATTCTATCAACTGGAATTACTTTTAAAACTTCTAAAGAGTTTGCACTGCAATATTATTACCTTCTTAATTATAAGCACCTCGGACTGCATTTTTAAAACTTTTTGTACCTACAAAACAGCCCCTGGAACCATAAGTAATTAATGCTTAGTTCAGGGGTTCATAAATTTTAAATTGTTTTGATATTGTCTGCGAGTACATACTTCATTTTCGACAGTGATTAATGATTAAATTGAAAAACTTGAGATTCGAAGCTTTACTTCTGAGTAATCACTTACAAGTTATTGCTTACGGCTTATTGATAAATTATAATGAAGGGGTAGAGTTGAAATTCCTTTGTGAATCAATAATTAATCTGTTAGGAGCAGTTGTGTTTGGTTAAGGATTACGGTAAATATTTATTATTTATTTATTTTATTTATTTACACTTCAGTATACAGTACAGACAGTAAATGAAAAAAAAATACAGTGTGTTGAGTAAGTACTACTAGGCGGTCTTATCGCTGACGAGCGATTACTTACAGACAATAATCCTTAATAATAAAATTTCAAATCACACAAACATAAAAAAAAAATTAAGGAGTAAAACAAAAAAAATGCTGATTATTGCATTATACCAAATTAAACATAAAACCTAAATATATAAAATTATAATAAATATATTAATAAACGATGTAATAAATATAATAAACATACTATATAAATATAACAATAGGTACTTCTTTATGGTTGTATTTGACTCAAATAATGGCTTTTCAATTTAATTTTAAAAGAATATAAAGATGAAGCAGATTAAATGGTAATGGGAATAATTACTTGAATACTACATTTAAAAAAAAAAGTTTTTAATGAGACTTCGATAAGTTTAAATTCGAATTTGTTCCAATAAAAATACTAGCAGCCGACTTTACAAATATAACTTTTTATACATTTTGAATGAAATTTCCTAATGACTTCTTGAATGAGTCTTCCCTAAGAGCTACGCTATAGAAAACACTTATAGGTAGTAAGAGTGCGATTATTATTAAACGAAGATAGAGTTGAGAATAACAATCAAGAAGAGCTATTAAAAGCTTTTTTAATCATGAGAAATCTATACTAATATATAAAGCTGAAGAGTTTGTTTTTTGTTTGTTTGTTTGAACGCGCTAATCTCAGAAACTACAAGTGGAATTTGAAAAATTATTTTTGTATTTGATAGCCCAACTCTTGAGGAAGGTTATAGGCTATATTTTATCCCAAAATTCCCACGGGATCAAAAGTTACGCGGGTAACACCGCGCGCGGTGTCTAGTATCGAATTAATAGGTATAATATAATACCGTTCGAAAAGTGTTTTAAATATGAATCGTGAAAGCTTAAGACAATTTTGGCTATGTGGTAAACCTCTCTGCCTCAGACGCCAGTGGTTGCTTGGTCGATTCCCGCACGGAACAAGAAAATGTTCCGGGTCTGAGTTTATCCATATATGTATTTATATTCTAGGTTCCCCCCTAGTTCGCTACATGGTATCTCATAACCCAAGCTCTGCTTACTTTGAGGCCATGTAGTTGGTGTTATTTTATTTCGATTTTATTTATTATTATTATTTATTTAATATAATTAAATAAGTAAAAAAAAAATTGTTTATGAAATTAGCGCTTTCAAGCAAACAATCGAATGAAATTTACATTTTTAACATATTTCTACACGATGACATAAAACTAACCTTGCACACTGCAAATCGCTTTCAAGAAAAAAACAGAATTAATTAATTTTAAGAAATCTATTATAACAGACAGAGTTCATAAAAGCCAAGGAAAACTTGTATATATAATGTATAAAGCTGATGAGTTTGTTTTTTTGTTTGTTAGTTTGAACGTGCTAATCTCAGAAACTAGAAGTGGGATTTGAAAAATTCTTTTTGCATTAGATATCCCTACTCTTGAGGAAGGATAGGCTATATTTTATCCCGAAATTCCCACGGAATCAAAAGTTACGCGGGTAAAACCGCGTGCGGTGGCTAGTTATAAATGTGATTTACGAAGACGTACCATACATAAAAAGTTTAAAAAGTTATAAGGCGTCAGGATATGTGTTCGACATTGACATTGACAGTAGGAGTTGAGTTTGATGTTAGATTATGTTAATTTTATCCGTAGCATGGGTCTTTTTTATTTTTTGAAGGTTATGGCAATCAAACGTTACGATTGAACAGAATAATAAATAAATATTTCTGACACTCACACAACATTATCTAGCCCAAATTAAGTTTCTTAAAGAACTTGTATTATGGATACTAGTTCACTGATATACTTAAGAAATATATAAACATACATATTGAATAAATACATATTTTTTATTAGAAAATAAACTTAAATAAACTTATAAATGTCCATGACTTGACGACTAATATGTGTTCATCACACAAATATCCGTCGCCGCCGGGATTCGAAACCAGGACCTCTGGCATAGAAGGCAATGTACATTACCCCTACACCAGCCGGTCGTCATTAAGAATATCCTTGCTATGCATTACATTGTATGAGCGTAGAAAAACGCAAAATCTAGGATTCTCTATTTTGAATATATAATTGAAACTTTAGTACTTTACAATAAGATTAAAAATCAATTATTTAACTGAATAAATTGACAAAACATGTTGCCCAATTGTGCATAAATCGCATAAACCTTGATAGTTTTTTTAGATTTATCTAATGTACAAACATTTGTTAGAGTATATTTATATGTATAAGTATAAATAATCAACAAATGCAGAGCATTAAAAAAACCGACTTCACGTCAAAACTTTGGCTGAGTTATGATGTCATCCACGTAAACATACTCCGAACTCATACACATTTTTTAAAACTTAAAATTTTCAATAAAGTGCTCAACCGATTTCGATGAAATTTATATGGGACCAACTATGAAGTATCTTTTTTGTAAGTCGGTTGATAATGAACTCTAAAAGCTTAATTCGAGAGGAACTGTTTCTGTTTCTAGGAACCATCAAATTACCCAAACTATCGATTGTTTGTATTGATAAAGACCTACTAATTAAAATCATGTAATACCTGATAGATCTGCAAAATTGAAATTCATAATTACAATAGAAGATATTTAACGTAAAATAAAAATATCTAATCGAATGAAAGTCATTATATTATCATGACTGAGCATTCTATATGACTAATTATTACGTAAAACGTGTTGTTAAGTACGAACTTCCATTTGCATAGCCTGTGGTTATATACAACGTGTAACATAATGAAGAGATAATTCTAAAAGGTATTGTATGTAAAAGTAACATAAATTTGTTATCCTTACGGTTCGGCCGAAAAACAAGTTCAAAGTTTAGATCAAAATATCTAATTGTAAACCCTAAAAATGGCTGTTAGCTTTTGATGAAATCTATTCGATAACTAAGACAGATACTACAAAGTTCAGCCGGTGTGGGAAAGGTCATAAGGTCACTGACTGCGGCACAAGTCTTATTTTAGCTTATTAGGTTGACTAGGGTTGTCAAAATATTTTGTTGTAAAATAATTAAATAAATTTGTATGAAAGTCTATAGTAGCACTGATCATGCTAATTTGTTTACTGTATATTCTACGTATGGTATAAAAGCTAAACCTTAAGTTTTATGTCTCCATTTTGTTACACGTTGTATGCAGGGCTACTGGTTAAATCGAGATAATCGAAAACGGTTAGGTTTGGGGTAACCAGTAACAGCGCGTTCACACATGGTCCGTTTTACTGGATACGTATTTTTTTCATCGATGGCGCAAGGAGTTGTATGAGTGACTTCACATATGGCACAGTATTCAGTAGGTATACGTATTTACGATACAAAAAAGGTATCCAGTAAAACGTATCCAGTAAAACGGATCATGTGTGAACGGGCTGTAACTCTGTAAAGCATTAAGCTAAAAGCATTGATTGTTACTGTACGATGATGAAGTTAGTTAGGTACGTAAATAAGTAAGTATTTCTAATGGTGCGTACTAATTGCTGTTATGGAACTAGTAATGTTACATTCTGCGCATGTTGCGTATTTGGACGTGTAGTGCTCAGAATGTTACATTACAAGTTCCATTAGAGCATGTGTACGTATCATAATATTCGCATCACATGATGTAACCGAAATTAAGATATTAAAGAACGTGAGAACTAATAATAAACTCTTTATTTTACACCAACAGCATAAAAATAAAGTAAAGAAAAAGGTACATTTTAATTTCATATTGGCACAAAGGCGGTTATAGCTGTAGAGCGATATCTTCGAGGCAACCGAGTCTTGACAGGATTAGGCAGTTGAGAATATTAGCAGTGAAAGCTAAATAAACATCATCATCAGCCTGGTGTCATCATAGGCGTCCCCAAAATAAACATACGAAAATATATTACTGGAGGGCTGATTTCCGCGGCCTGCCTGGGGTTCTAACCCAGGGTTTTGTGTTATATAGGGTCTTTTTTATGAAGATCAAAATATTTAAGGAGAAGGTTAAGAAAGATGCGTGGACACGATTAATGAAAAAAAAAATTTTTTTGTTAAGTAAATTGATATTTAAAATTCTCATAAGTAAGTAATACATTTTAGTTTAATCTGTTATTTACGACTAAATAGCAAGAAATAAAAGCGTTTTTCCAACTATTTCTATTAAAAAATACGTTAATCATCGATTTTTCAATAGTCAGAAAAATTTGATCACTTAAAAGAATTGTAAAATTTCAATTTAAAAAATATATACAATTTTTTTTTGACATAAATTGAATCCAAACATCATTCTTACCCGGGCGCTAGACTTAGCTTCAAAGATTTGCACAAATCTTTGACGACTTTGCAAAGTCATTTGAACACATATTGACGTAACCTGCCAGACTTGCTTCGCAAACACTTTTCTCCACAGTATGCTAGTAGACAACAAACAAGATGGACAACGATTTTGTAGACTCAGTTAGCCTGTATTATTTGTGTGCATGTAATTATATTTTTTTTATTTGTTATTTTTCGGGTTCCTTGTACATAGTTGCCCCTGTAACAACTCTACAAATTCCAGAACGCAGTCGCTGCCCCAGTCCATCATATCGCCGCATGCAGTGTAACATGCACACAACCGTCCCGCTCGACAACGCTCGAGCAACTGGATACTGAACAAGTGTGGCAGGCCACGCAAACATTTGCACACATTCAACTTTGAACGCTTTGATGTGTGGAAAAAGACCGACACCGGATGGCAAAGTGCAAAGCTTTGTGCAAACGTTGAATAAATATGCAAAGTCCAGCGCCACACATTTGTGCAAACATTTGTTCAAAGATTTGTTCAAACATTTGAAGCTAAGTCTGGCGCCGGCCTTAACCTTCTCCTTCAATATTTCGATCTTCATTAAAAAGCCCCTGTATAGTCCCAGGCAATTTTTCTCGCTACACCGGGAGGCCGTCGAACAAAATTAACTATGCAAACCGCTTTTTACTAAAGACTATACCCGCGTTTGAACTCAATTTCACCTGATTGTAAGTGTAGATGAGGTCGAAGAGGAAAGTAAAGGAGCCCAGGAAAGAACTGGCTCTTCATAAAATATTGCCGGAACACATCACCGTTAGAGAGGTGATATTTAGCGACAGATTTTATATGAAGTGTGGCAGCTAGCCTGTCGGATCCTGATGAATTGGAATTTGACTAACCAGCAAACCCTTTGTCACTCGTTTTTAACCGATTTGAGCATAAGAAGGCTGTCATATGTTTATGGTTACTTATTTGCAGCTTTATTTATAACTAGCTTTATCCCGCAACTTCGTATGCGCTTAACTACCCTTCTCGTGGATATTACAGAAACTATACAACCAGAAACCCACTGAAAGAACCTTTATACCAAGTATCACACCCATGCACTCAAGGAATAAGTTTTTTCATACAAACTAAAAATCATATATTTCCCGTGCCCGTGGGAATTTCGGGAATTCCTTCCTTAGTGCACCCCTACATTCCCTAAAGAATGTATGTTCCAAATTTCAGCTATCTAAGCCCAGTAGTTACGGCTGTACGTTGTCTTGCAGTCACTCAGTCAGTAACGGAACAGTTTTATATATATTGATAGTGACCTGCCAAAAAATACAATACTTTGTTACCTTTTTTAATTCTATGAATGGTTATTGAAGGGCCAGGTCCTTCCTTAACATATACCTAGGTAGGTATACCTTCATCTTTAAAATCATCGCCATTTATCATTTATCATCAGGTGAATTTTGGGCCCAAAGCAAGTTTAGACACCAATAAAAATTCGCAAAATTTCTGCTTGATCCATCTTGTAATTTAGGAGTGACAGAGTAACAAACATTCACCTATCTTTACAAACTTTAACTTTTATAAAATGGGAAAGTAGGAATAAATAATTTAGTACCTACTAACTTATACAGGCTACTTCATTCACATTTTGAGATAAAAATGCAATATTCTCTCTTCCGACAAGATCCCAAGAGCTTAGTTTGTAGAATATATCTTTCAATACAAAAGATTTTGTGTGCAATGGCCCTAATCGTAAATCAATACAGAACGGGTTATTCGTATTTACTAGCTTTCAACTATACGTTCGAAAGCTATGCTATAATATTTAGCTTCGCTTGTAGCACACAATTTAAAACGAGATAGCATTTCTTAAATATTTTCTTGAGTGTTCACCGAATTTAACCGACTTCCAAAAGGACGAGGTTCTCGATTCGTGTGTTTATTTTTTTGTGTTTTGTTACATCTTTTTTAGACAATTATGAATCGATATTAAATATTCTTGTTTCATATGAAAGAGGATACTTCGGAATTTCTTTTTAAATTTTTGAAAAAATATGTATGCCTCGAAGCATATTCGTCAACATTGAGTCTCTATCTTCAGCCAAAATGTTGACGTGAAATCGGTTTTTTAATGCTCTGCATTCATTGATTACATTAAGTGAAATTGCGTTTAGTTAAATTATACATTTTAATTCGACGTTTTAGATGTATAGACCCCGAGTTCCATACTTGAAAAAAAGAATTGTTTCTTAACGCTGAGCAACATGGCACAACCAATGTCTAGTTGTGGACGTATCCTGGCTGATAATGCCAATGACAATGAACGTTAAAATCAAAATTAGAACTTCGGCATTAAAATAAAGATAGAAACAATCAAAAGTACTGATAATAAACTAGCATCATAAGTCAATATTAGTTCCAAGATGTTGATACGATATAAATTAGCTACTAACTACGAGAGCTTGGCCGCAGTCCAAAATAACTTACATTTATATTAAAGAGCAATCATTCTTATATGATCATAACAACATTAATTCATAATTATCTTGATCTATTCAAGATATCTTACTAATATTCAATTCGGGAAATTTTGTGAAGACATATGGAGTTTTGTTACTTTTTCATTTCATTACCTACTACTGGATTGGTATAATTTTGTGGATAATAAAATCTTAAGCCAAAGCCGTGTATATAGCTAGTCCTATAATATGGTCCTAAGTTTTTACGATTTATTAATGAAGTTATAGTTAAAAAAATATTATTTCTTACTAAATATCCTAAGGCAATTGATCAATCGAAGGTAAAATGATTAAGTCGACATCCATCGAGCTGATACAATATAGTCAGGGGTTGCTGTATCAACATAAATAAATAATAAATAAATATTTATGACACTCACACAACATTATCTAGCCCAAATTAAGTTTCTTAACGAACTTGTGTTATGGATACTAGTTAACTGATATACGAAATATTTAAACATACATATTGAATAATATTTTTTATTAGAAAATAAATTTAAATAAACATTTAAACATCCATGACTTGACGACTAATATCTGTGTTCATCACACAAATATCCGCCGCCGCCGGGATTCGAATCCAGAACCTCTGGCATAGAAGGCAATGTATGTTATCACTGCACCAGCCGGTCGTATTAATGGAACCATGTAGTAGAATTAAATAACATGTGAATAGTTTTTCATTTTAAATTTATTTTTTTGTTATTATTTTTCATACAAAACAATTCAATTAAATCAAAACATCTCATGTAAAACACTTTAATGCGACGTATGACATCGGGGCATTTCCTATTCCTTTTTTTATCCCATGCACAGGTACAGTTCGCACAGTTTTGCGTTTTACATTGTATTCAACGTTGCTCAACGTTTAAAATGTTTTAGTTGTTTATTGTATGGCTTCAGTGACACGCTTCTATTGAATGAATGTTAAATAGATTTTACAAGGGTGATAATTTATGAACTCATTATATTAAGATTGATGATATTCTTTGGCAAAAAGTATTATTTTTTAGTAAGGAAAAAAACCTCGAAGTTATGGGATATCAAAAAGAACACCTTGTATTGTAGTGGTGTGCCTTTGCTACTAGTTCGCTACATGATATCTTATAACACAGGCTTTGCTTACTTTGAGGTTATGTAATTTGTGAGTTTTTCTGGGCTTTTTTATTTTATTTATTTATAAGGTTTTTACAAAGTCAGCTGCTAAATTCCATCTCATTAGCTACCATCTTCTCATCTTCTCAAGCGTCTAACATGCTTTGCAATATATTATGTTTAATTTGAGTCTTATTTAACACATCAATAAAAGCTTCCATGCTGGACTGGGTGCGAAAGGAAAACATAGAATTTACCAGCTGCTTCTCTTACCGGGTATACTGTAAAAGCCAGTTAAGGTACAGAGGTTTTATTAACAATTTTGTGACCCCCTGTGAATGCAATAGTCTCTCTCCATCATTACAATACCTCCAAAGTTTGTTCAACGTGACATCGGATGGTTTTATAGCCTCTGGTGTTCTGCCTACCCTATAAAGGATACGTGCGTGATGTTATGTATGTCAACAAATTTAAATCATGGGCATCGCTGGAATTCGATAATTGCAATTTCAGATGTATTGGTGTGTCAAATAGGTCTAAAATTATGTACAAGTTACAAAGCGAACAAGGACGTGGCGTGCGCTGGTCAAACGGTTGTGGTCTGTACGTGGCCTCATGGTTCACTTGGCTAGTACATACATAGTTTCACGCCTGTATCCCTTATCGGGTAGGCAGAACACCAGAGGCTGTAAAACCATCTGATGTCACATTAAGCATGAGGTATTATAATGATGGACAGAGACTATTGCAGTGGCAGGGAGTCAGCCTATCGCCTGCAAAAATGCCAATAAAACCTCTATCCCTTAACTGACTTTTACAGTATGCCCGGGAAGAGAAGCAAAGCAGCTGGCACATTCTATTATATTCTAGTGACCACTTTAATTTAAAGCTTGACGCCAAACATCACCGCTCCAGCATGGACGTTTTATGATGAGCTAGTTCTTACCAAATTCCGCGTGCTGTGATCTCCAACCTCATTTTCACTTAAGGACAGAAGGCAGCGCATCAAGCGTTACAAATCTGTCAAATAATTGTAATTGAATCTAAATTCTGTGCCCTGAACAATAATGTTAGGAACGCTTGATCTGCCGCCTTCTGTACCATCGAGTTAAATTGATGCCAAACGCAGGTATAGTCACCGACAAAAAAGAAATAGCCTACACTGTTAAAATTTTTTAGTGAAAATTACATAAAAGCTTGGGCAACTCTCGTTGCCCAAACATTTATGTAATATTAAGTGTTGATGTAGTTTTACATGAGAGATGTAATTTTACATTACATAATTGTGTATGTTTTCTTTAATTTATGGAAATTCACGTATATTTCGGCAATTTTATACCTCTTTAAAGTATATTTACACATTTTTTATGTATTGCTTCTGTAATAATCCCAGCTCATGTGTAAAAATACAAATTGTTCTGTCATTATACACGTTTTAGGTATAATTACATAAAAATATTAAAAATCTGTAAAATTAACGAAAATTATTTTCTTTTCTACAATTTACTGAAAGCAGCTGTTTTCGGTACATTCTACAGGTTTATGTACTTTTTTTGCATGTAAAATCACATAATTTTTAACAGTGTATTACACACATACACGCGCACACACACACATAACTTCACGCCTGTATCCTTTATGGCAGGCAGTCAGGCAGGTAGAAAGGCAGAGCTACAAAGACTACATAACC
Organism: Stenoptilia bipunctidactyla; assembly: GCA_944452665.1. NCBI lineage: Eukaryota > Metazoa > Arthropoda > Insecta > Lepidoptera > Pterophoridae > Stenoptilia > Stenoptilia bipunctidactyla. Next base: position 44,228 of record CALYBW010000154.1, read on the forward strand.
ATCTGATGTCACGTTTGCCAAAAATTGGAGATAGTACAATGATGGAGAAAGACTATTGCAGTGACAGGGGGTCAGCCTATCGCCACAAAAACGTCAATAAAACCTTTGTACCTTTTACAGTTTGCCCAGAAAGAGAAGCCAGATGTACCAGCTGTACATTCTACCTATGTTTTTATTTCGCTCCCAGTTCAGCATACAAAAAGCTTATTTTTACCTATTTTTTTTCGATAAACTAAACAGACTAATAACTGACCTATACACCATAACTACTAAGCTAATAGTGCCGTAGAAGCTATCAACTCACAAGGCAATTTCACTAAATCAAATCAAATCACAATATCTACTACTACGGCTTAAGATTGGGTCAATCTTAAGTCAACTCCAACAATGGCTATGATTCAAGCATTTCTCTAATGGCGCTCATGAAGATTCAGGTCAAAGTAGTGGTTACCGTGTCGCAATTGAGTGGCGCCCTCCGGTGGAGAGCAATGCAAACATGGCCGCTGCGGCCCGAGAGTATGAGTGGGTGTGTGGCGCAAGTTTGAAAAGTATTGTTTTGTTTGTTTCTTTTTTTGAAAATTTTTAACCCGGCACGGTAGCTATGTTGTCTTCGAGTTTTGTTTCAAACACACACGCATTGGAAGGACATCGCATTTACCGTTGACAACACTCACACTTGAGTAAAATAAAATGATTCCGCCGTCAAATTTGGAATCCTAACAATATAATGAGCCAATAAATTAAGAGAAAATGTAAAGAAAAATTCGGAACACCTGATAAAACGAATGAGCCTTTTTTTAAATACTATGCTATGATCGATTGTCATAAACAGAAAAAGGATTTTTTTTTATTTTGATCGTCGGTCTAAAACAAAATAAATTGTAGGATACAATATGTTTTCTATAAATAATAAACTTTACATTGAGACTCATTAATTCACATCTTTAATGGCATTATCAACGTCCAAAATCAAAAACATTTTCAATTACAAAAGAATCTTACGCAGTGAAATTCCCCGCTAACACCTTACAACTTAACTCCCCAAAACCCGAACTGATCTCTCGCTGACACAAAGTGGCTGTTGATTCTGTGGACGTTGAAGTATATCGTAGACTTCACAACACGACACGACACGACGCGGTACGATCCTGCTGCGCACGAAAGAACCATTTACTGCCCAATTTATTTAGAAGACTAAGGTTAATAGCACACGAGCGTTGTACGGTAGCTTAAGGTGCTTTGTACACGGAGCAACTTAAGTGGCGGCTACTATTAATTTCATAAAAGTTTTCTGAAAAAAGTTGATAGTTGCTGTTGAGTTTTAGTTGCTTAATCGACAGGGAAAGGGCCTTTTCTTGACTGTAGGAAAACGTGCAATCACGTCCCTAACCGCCCAAGGGGGAGCGGCGGGGTATGTGGGGATGATCCGGCAGAGGGCCGGATCCACCCACCAAAAACCTCCAGGTGCACCTCAGCTGCCATAAGTGGAGCTCACGGTATCGCCATTGGCATTACCCACGAGCCCCGAGCCGAGCTCAGCCTGAGCCGAGTGCCCTCCGACGTCGAAAATGGTCCAGTATTCAAGACCATTTCCCCACCATAGCCCTAGTAGTCGCATTAGATCCACAGGGAAAGAGCCTAACCCTCTGTTAAATCACTTGACGCGTTGCGATTGTAGAAACCAGCGACTTTAAAAACTCGACACATATTTTACAGTTGCTTTCATGCTGGACTGGGAGCGAAGAAATAACAACGAATTTGCCAGCTGCTTCTCTTCCCGGGCATACTGTAAAAGTCAGTTAAGGGATAGAGGTTCTATTGGAGGTTTTTCGTAGGCGATAGGCTGACCCTCTGTCACTGCAATAGTACCTGACTGATGTAGGTAATGCCTCCAAATTTGTCAAACGTAACATCAGTTTTTATCCTCTGTTGTTCTGACTACCCCATAAGGGATACAGGCTTGAAGTTATGTATGTATGTATATTTAACAGTTACTTGATAGATCATCGATTACAGCCACTGAAAACTTGACGATCACTCGAACTTGACACTCGAGTTGCTATGTTTGCGCAATCCCATTGCAATAGATGTTAATAGTTAGTTGCCAGTTGCTGCAATAGTTGCTTCGTCAGCAAAGCGCCTTATGCCGTAAAGCGGTTGATTATATAAGTGGTTTTTGTTTATAGGTTTATGTTCTACGCGATACTGAACTATTAATACGGTTACAGCGTTATTAAAGCAATATGGTAAAACGTTTGTTTGTATTTATATCAAAATAGCGTTGTGTATAGAATGAAAAACGGGCAATGTGTTAATTCTGGGTATAAATTATCTTGAAGTTGTCGTGGCGCCGTGGTTACTGTGTGTATCATACGATATCACAGGTTAAGCAACGTTCGGCGCGGTCGGTACTTGGATGGGTGACCGCCGACCACTCATTTCTCACGATGACTTCCGTGCTTCGGATGACATGTTAAGCAGTCGGTCCCGGGTGCTGTATAATTGTATACAGTAGTCGTTAGGGTTTGTCAGGAGCCATCTTGGCGCCTTGAAAATTCTGGCATCTACAGTCCAGCACTGGGCCAGATTGGTGGGTTATGGCTTATACCTCCTCTTCACCAGGGGAGAGACTCATGCCCTGCAGTGGGCTCATTACAAAGAGTTGTGATGATGATGATGATGATGATAAACTATCTTAATTTCACATATCATTCATATCCGTTACCATTTTAAGAAAGTAACGAACTAAAATAATGGTTTGTCAAGACATTTTGTAAGTACCTACATTAGTCAGGCAACCTCTAAAGGGGTCCTTCATATCAAGTGTGTATGAGCATAACTTTTTCAGGAAAAAACGGTACTTGGGCTCTTTTTATACATTGTACACTTATATATAGGTAATGGATTTAAGTGTACAATGGTCACTTATTTGTCTGCACTTTGTACTTTAAAGACCTGTAGGCCTTTTAAAATTTTGCGCAGATCGTGAAAAGATGTGAAATTAACATTTTCCATTTTTACAGTTTTAAAGCGTTATAAACGTCCATCCGCGCCTCATCTCTGCCACCCTAAACATTATAAACCTTGACTTAGGACATTTTTTTAAGTCCATAAAGTGCCCCAAATAGACAGTGCCCTTTATTATTAACCACTGGAGGATAATGTTATATTAGCTCCGAGATTGCTGATCAAAATACAAATAAACATAAATATTTCTGACACTCACACAACATTATCTAGCCCAAATTAAGTTTCTTAAAGAACTTGTGTTATGGATACTAGATAACTGATATACTTAAGAAATATATAAACATACATATTGAATAAATACATATTTTTTTATTAAAATAAACTTAAACAAACATATAAACATCCATGATTTGACGACTAATATCTGTGTTCATCACACAAATATCCGCCGCCGCCGGGATTCGAACCCAGGACCTCTGGCATAGAAGGCAATTATGATATCGCTACACCAGCCGGTCGTAGCCGGCTTAGGTCGTAAAAACAATAAAACTGAAAATTGCAAGAGTTTTCTATTACTTCTAACACTTTGCTTTAATTTTATATATCTCTCAAGATAAACTTCCTTCCTTTCAATCAATAGTACCACCACACGAGATCTAAACGGTTCTCATTCCGTTTCATAAATTCCGAAATGATCTCTTCCGCAGCGATAAACGTTTTCTAAAAGTGATTCTTTCGGTGGATCAAATGACGTTTTGTTAGCCGTATCCTTTTTCAGACATCAGGAACAAAAAAAGTAAGATAAGAAACAATCGGGCGTAAGATAAAAACAAAGGAGAATAGATACGTTTTGCGAATAATGGTATTTGTCAAGACGCTGTGAATGGTTTTGGAGAATTGGGGAGTAATATGAAGATATGTCATGGCAAAATGTCTTCATCAAAGTGCATTTTTGTGTGGACTCAAAATCTACTCAATCGATTGTCATATAGATTGTATAATACAAGCACATAGGTAAGCTTAAATTAGGGCTAGATAGAGCTGTGTGTCAAACAATTATAAAAGTTATACAATTATATGTCGTGGAGAACACAATTACATAGTGTTCTCACGTAATATAAGTTTAATAAGTTTAATATAAGTTTAATAAGGAAATAAGCATAACCGAAACAATAACCAACTCCGTACAACAATGCCTTAGCACTGAATTGGGGAAAGTCACATGTTCTATCGAAAGATTACAACAGGAGGTTAAAACCTTAGCTTCTTCCTATTTAGATATGGATAGCAAAGTGTCGGGGTTAGCCACGAGGATAACTGATCTTGAAAAATGTGTAGATTTCATTCCGGAGATTGAGAAAGTGCCCTCAGAATTAAACAAATTACAGAATATTTGTAGCGGATTACAAATTCAAAATTCCCTCCTATCTAGGCGCCTGGATGATATGGAGCAATTCTCGAGACAGGCCAATGTCGAAATACGCAATTTGCCTGAACGCAAGAATGAAAATTTGTTATTAATTATACAAAACATCGCTAACATATTAAAATTGCCTATCCAAGCCAGTGACGTCGTATTCGCTCATCGGGTGCCGCACGCACACACCGACACAGCGACATCCAAACCTGTCCCCAAGAATGTTGTTATCAAGTTCCACTCACGCACACTTCGAGATAACGTTATCACTGCAGCTAAACAACATCGTGGCGGGATTGATATAAATTTGTTACAACTGGCGGGTCAGGATAGAATTTTTATTAATGAACATTTAACACTTCAGCGTAAATTATTGTTTCGTAATGTTAAAATTAAATGTGCGGAAAAGAAATTTAAATATGCTTGGATTAAAAACGCTTCTATCATGGTGCGAAAGGAAGATAACTCCCCAGTACTTTTTATTAAAAATGAGCTTGACATTGATAAAATTAAGTGAACTTAGCAATTTCTTATACAAACGGTCTCCCCGAAATGTTTATTCATATAAATATTTATCTGTGTTTTTGGTAGTATTGTTACATTGTATTGTTGAAATTGGAATTCATGAAATCTTATTCAAATATTTACTAACGTATTCCACACTAATTAAATTTCATATTCTTAAAATTATTATACGTTTAATTGTTGTAACAGTTCATTATACTTACCTATACTTGTTATTGTTTGGATCTAGTCATGGCTACTGATTTACAAGTTTATTATCAAAATTGTAATGGGCTCAGGACTAAATTTAATGAATTATATATTAATATATTGGAGTCTAACTATGATATAATAATATTTACTGAAACGAATTTAACTTCCTCTATGAACTGTAGTGAGTTTATTGATAAAAGATATAGTGTTTTTAGATGTGACAGAAACTTAGAACAAAGCTCGAAACTAAGCGGCGGAGGTGCGTTGGTGGCTGTCAAGCAGGAACTGCGTGCTGCATCAGTTCAGTGGCCCAGCATACCTAGGCATGAGACAGTTGCGATCACAATACATTTCTGTAAATCAAACCGCGCGCAGCCGCCTGAGAATATCTTATTGGTAGCTTCATACATTAGGCCTAATTCACCACTTTCAACATATGAAATATATTTTGATACACTCTGTGAATTATATACAAAAATAAACCCAGCTCAAACTTATATTGTTGGTGACTTTAACATACCAGATATTCAATGGAAAAAAACCCTAAATTCATTATTCTTAGAACCTTCAAGTAGTAATTTATCCACAATAGGCTTATCTTTATTTGATGCCATGTCTTATATATGTCTCTTAAACAATATAATTTTTTGGTAAACAATAATAATCGAACTTTGGACTTACTTTTATGCAGTGATTCCACTTTAGTCTCTGAAGATAGCTCGCCTTTAGTTTTAAGAGACCGTCATCATCCTGTTTTCACGTTTACAATGCAATTACACACTAAATCTGGGCTTCAACGCCATAACTTACCTAAATTACTATATCATAGCGCAGATTACGAGAGGATAAACAAAGAAATTATGAACATTGATTGGACTTATTTGCTACAAAATAAATCTGTTGATGAATCGGTTGATCTACTATATAAACATTTATACGAAGTTATTGAACGAAACGTTCCAAGAAGTAAGTCAAAAACCTCTTCTTGTTTCCCTCATTGGTTTACATATGATTTAAGAAAACTTTACAAGTTAAAACATAAAGCCTGGATTGGTTATAAAAAAAATACAAGTTGTAAAGATTTATATACTCTGTTTGCATTTTACAGGAAACAATTCAAATCTCTTTTAAAATCTACTTATGAAAAATATATTTATAATTTGGAAGTCAATATCAACAAAAATATAAAAAGTTTTTGGCACTTTGTGTCCAGTAAAAAAGACAATAGAAGCAATTACCCTAATAGAATGACATATAAAGATGAGACCTCAAGTGATCCTAATAAGATATGTTCTATGTTTTCAAAATTTTTTCAGTCCGTCTACGAACCTTCACAGTTAGATCCTGATACTTGGACGCCACCATCTTGTTCTTCTGCTGAAAGTATCTTTGTTTCTAATCTATCACTTACCATGGAAAACATAAGAAAAGAGTTACTTTCGCTTGATAGCAGTAAGGGTCCAGGGCCAGACGGCATTCCTCCATACTTCCTAAAGCAAACTGCTACTTCTATTGTACTGCCACTGTTCATCATCTTAAATAAAAGTCTTGAGAGCGGTGTCTTTCCGGAAAGATGGAAAACTGCGAATATTACTCCCGTTCATAAAAGTGGCTCAAAAAGTAATATTGAACATTTTCGTCCCATATCGATTTTGTCTGCTTTGTCAAAAATTTTTGAGAGCCTGGTTCACAAATCGCTGTATCCTCTACTGTCTAATCAAATTCTTTCTAAGCAACACGGTTTTGTTAAAAACAGATCAACAACCAGTAACCTAATACTGTATACCTCGGCCCTTTTTGAAGCTATCGATAAGGGAGAGCAAATAGACTGTGTGTACACTGATTTCAAAAAGGCCTTCGACAAAGTAGACCATTTAATCCTTCTAAAAAAACTAGCTTTTAACGGTATCAAGGGGTCTTTATTGAGGTGGTTTTCCTCCTATATACATAAACGCAAGCAAAAAGTTGTGGTGAATGGCTATGAATCTGACTCATATACTGTCACTTCAGGCGTGCCCCAGGGCTCAATTCTGGGACCATTTTTATTTATTTTGTATCTAAACGACATAAAAGATTATATTAAATACTCAGACTTTATCATATATGCAGACGATCTCAAAATATATAAGAATGTTAAAAGCATATATGATAGTACACTTCTTCAATTGGACCTTCTGTCTCTAGAAAACTATTGCTCAATCAATCGTATTTATCTTAGCTTCAATAAATGTAAAATTATATCCTTTACCAAAAAAAAAATACAAATAAACTACAAATACGAAATAAATGGAACTATTCTTGAAAAAGTTCACAGTATTAGAGACCTTGGTGTCACCCTGGATTCTAAATTAATATTTGATAGTCACGTTAAAAATATTGTCTGCAAAGCATTTAAAGTGTTTGGGTTTATATCTAGATTATCTACTGTTTTTAAAAAACCTTCCACTTACTTACATCTTTTTAATGCACTAATTAGACCAATACTGGAATATGCTGTAGTGATATGGGATCCTTACTATAGCAAATATAAAAATATTATTGAACGTGTACAAAAAAAGTATTTGAAGATGATAAGTTTCAGATGCCACCTACAATATAGTAATTACAACACCATGCTTAAGAAATTTAATTTGCTTTCTCTTGAACAACGCCGTATTCAATTAGAACAAATTACTTTATATAAAATTATTAATAACAATTTTGATTGTCCGGAACTCATTAACAGTATTAGTTTTCGTGTATCGGCTACTAGTACAAGGAAAAAGTATTTATTTGCATCTAAGTTTTGTAGGACCAACACCGGCAAACGTTCACCAATTTATAGAATGTGTAAAAGGTATAATGAACTGTTTACAGATTTAGACATATTCCATAGTAATATAAACAAATATAAAATTGACACAGTAACTAAATTAAGAGAACATGAATTTCATTTTCACTAATCATGTACTTGAATTCAAGCTCATATTTATTCTTAGTATGGTTTCTATGTATGTAAAATATTTTAGGTATTTAGTGTATGTTATATATACAATATCAAATTCAAAATGATATCTATTCAATATCCAGATAGGCAAAGCCTACTAATTTCACTTGAACTGTTCCAATTCAATTTTTTGTTTCAAATTTAGTAAAATAATAGGCTCTTTTTAGTAGTTTACATGAACACGATACTGTACTTTTACTTTTACTCTGATGTTTTTCTATCTAATTTTTGCAAAAAACTTGTTTCATAAATTACTTTTATTTTGTGCAAACTCTTAACCGTGTGATTGTCGTATTATGATGTTTAATTATATGTGGATCACGCCGTTGGGATGTATATAAATATATCCAAATTAATTTGTTAAGAATTAATGTACATTACTGTTTGTGATCACCTTATGTTTAATAAAATAAAATAAAATAAAATAAAATAATCGTGAAAACTTATATAAGTGTAATATAAGTTTTCACGATTCATAATGTAAATAAAACTACCTTTAAACGGGATTAATCGCGTATAATGTATATTTTACATTTTAACTCGACGTTTCGGTGTCTTTGCAGACCCCGTGGTCACGAGCGACTGCCAGACGCTCTAACTAATAACTGTGAGATAAATTATACGCGATTAATCCGGTTAAAAAGTAGTTTTATTTAAACACAATTACAGTTATCTTCAATGGGCGATGTGATTCAAGAGGAAGGTTTAGATACCTACACAATTTAATAAGGTTGGTGTTATGTAAGTGTGCGTGCGGTGACCCGAAGACAATAATCTATGGCATTAAACGTCAGTGCGTTAACAGCAGCTCGGTGTTTTACTCGTCCCTACGCTCCAAATTTATCAGTTTATACACCTTTTTCAACGGCAGTAGGATAAAACTTTTAGAAGTGTGAACGTCCATGTCTAATCTCTAAAACCGCAAATTTTTACCCCTTTAGAGCTTTGATATGTTTCGGATAATAGTATAAGATTGACATTACAAACACTTGCAAACGGACTTATTACCTAAAATTCGGTAACGCAACAATAGCTCTCTTGAAGTAGCGAGTGTGTTTGAGCAGTTGTGATTAGTTAACACAAGCAAGGCTAGTGTGCAACCATCGATAAAGACTCGAATCGACATGATAAAATATTACCGAATTATTTTATCCTATCATAACTAGGATGCGCATCATAATAGATGGAATAAATAAATAAATATTTCTGACACTCACAGAACATTACCTAGCCCAAATTAAGTTTCTTAAAGAACTTGTGTTATGGATACTAGATAACTGATATACTTAAGAAGCATATACACATACATATTGAATAAATACATTTTTTTTATTAGAATAAACTTAAATAAACATATAAAAATCCATGACTTGACGACTAATATCTGTGTTCATCACACAAATATCCGCTGCCGCCGGGATTCGAACCCAGGACCTCTGGCATAGAAGGCAATGTATGTTACCACTACACCAGCTGGTCGTCGAGATTACTCAATCGATACCATGATTAAGCCCGCATAAAAAGCTGCCGAATTCTAAGAGGATATCGATATGTTACCGGAAAATAATAATAACCGTAAGTTTATAAATTGCTGCTTCTCTTCCCGGGCGTACTGTAAAAGTCAGTTAAGGGCCAGAGGTTTTATTTGCGTTTTTGCGGACGATGAGTTGACCACCTGTCACTGCAATAGTCTCTCTCCATCATTTTAATACCTCCAAATTTGTCAAATGTGATATCAGATGGTTTTATAACCTCTTGTGTTCTGCCTTCCCCATGAGGAATACAGGCGTGAAGCTATGTATGTAGGTATGTATTAATGGGTTGAATATTTTCTGATATTCTGACAGATTAGTTTAAATTGAAACTAAAATTTCACGACTGATGTGATGATAGATAAACACTGGGCTCGATTCAAAATTAGATTTGAAAAAATAAGACTCTTTAATATCAAATAAGGAGACTTCAATTTCAAAAGTTGCTAACAAAAACTAATTTCGAACGGAAACTGAGTAAGCCTGGGCCACAGGGTTAACAGGTTGACTTTGGTCTAAAAAAATAGCTTATTTTATCCTTATTCAAAAAACACAAAACCCCTAAAAATGTAGTGAGGGGGAAACAAGTTAATTCAAGATATGGAAATCGCTGTCATGGGTTTTTAGTATGGATGAATAACTCATAATATAATTGGAAATACGCTGAGTAAAATTGAAGAAATATTAAATGAGAATCATTATAATGTTCAATGAATGTAAACTAACCGCGTTAGTTCTATTTTAAATAATTATTCTGTAATTAAAATAGGCGAAATTCTTTATTAGGTTTGGCAATACTGAGTGAATGAAGAATGAAACTATGGTAATTGACTCGTTCAGTAAGTCAATCGATCTATTTGTTCACTCGTTTGTTTGGTTTCTTTCTTTGCGCTTGAGTATTTTCATGGTTTTTTCTATTTTTAATATAGCCCTAAGAAAAGTGAATGTTGTTAGTATCAATTTATTAGTTTGAATAGTTGTTTAAAACTATAACTAATAACTAAGGAAGTATAGGTAATATCTTATAATGTCCTATTTTATCTAGTATGCTATCTAAGTAAAATGTGCTACTATTTATTTTTAATTATAACCTCTCTAAATAATTCAAAATACAATAATTCATGTATAGATCTCAACAATAAGAAAAATAATAGCTTTCGAAAGTGATCCTAAGCTCACTTAACTTCTCCCATAGACAAAATTATGGATATCTCAATTCCTCAACACTGGTTTATCTTGAAAATTTCGGTGATGAAACATGATTATATAAAAATAAAAAGAAGCAAATGTCAAGTTGTTAAC